>CAUYQG010135285.1:0-30226 GCA_963574415.1 Tarsius wallacei
AACAGTGGTCCATTCTTTTTCTTTCTCTTTCTTTCTCTCTCTTTCTCTCTTTCTCTCTCTCTCTATGTCTATCTCTCCTGCAGAATCGGCTCCTGCACTAGACAGGAGTCTAATCCCTTTGTTCCCCAGGAATAATCGCCGACACCACCACACCTTTCCAGGGACACCCTGAATCTCCACGTGGGGGCTGGCCCCCCACACCCTTCATGTTTCAGACTGAGATGACTCTGTGGGGCAATTTGAGCAGCTTTTTCTTTCAGACTCTTTAGGAATATTATAGGAGATGTGGAAAATTTAAGACCTGTCACACCTTCGTGAATGGAATCATGATATCAGATTTAAGGAGTGCTAAATTACTGATAATTTCATTTTCACTAGCTCATGAAATTAATTGGCTTTGGAATATGTCTTTGTTAAAGTGAAGAGAAGTGCTTGAGTTATTTAGGGGCAGGTCAGAATATCACCATGACTTTTGAACACATCACTTGGTCTCCTCTTATCTTGCATCGTTCTTTGTATGTCACAGAATATTGAATTTGGAAAAAAAAAACCCTAAAAATTCTCTCATCTATAAGGTACCATTTGGCTTTTTAAAAAAATTGCAAACTTCACTTCCTTTCAAGGATATTTTAGTTTGGGATTAGAGTTGCTCATTCATGTGTGTAGTGCTACATGAACACCTTGAGTGTGGTAGAAAATAAATGCAGTAAACGGTTACCCAACTTCTCATGACATATTGGAGAACATAGTTGCAGTGCAAAGATATTTAGATGAGCACTTTTTCACGTCCTGGACCATTTCTGGGAAGACCATCCCAGTCTTCACAAAAGCCTCAAGAAAAGAGGTCTTCGAGAATATCTAACTTATATTAACTATGGTGCTAAACGGATCTTTACTGAGGGCTCATTTCATTGACAGACCTGATTAGTACCTCAAATTGGGGTGACAGCACTTTGGGACCAAGGGTCCCTCCTGTTCATCTTTCCTTACATCTTCACATGATCACTCCTGAATCTACTTGTCTTCCAAAGTCTCTAGTTCAGTAAAATAATTGCCTTCTCCCCCTTGCACCCATGTCACCCCCAAAATTCACCTAACCAAATACCTAGTCTAATGGTGTCTTGTGTCCTTTCTCACTCTCATTATCATAGCCTGAGCACCATCAACTACCCTAGTCTGGTCATGGGCTCCCAGTTGCTCTCCCCACTTCTTCTTGTCTCCATCTCCTTTTCTCATCCATTCTCCATGCAGCAGCTAAGACTATATTTATTTTCAAGACACCAAGCTGACTATGTCTTGCCTCTGCCTCATACCCTTCCTCTGTATTACTTTAGCATGGTCCTTGGGGCCCAGCATCCTCTGGCCCCTCTCACAGTCTGACAGCATCACATGTCATGCACCCACCCTCCCCATGCCTTAGCCATGCAGACTTTCACTGTGTTCTGCAATGTACCAAGACCCTGCTGATTCAGAACCTCCATTCAAGCTGTACTTTCTACCTGGGACTTCATAGATCCCCTGATTTTGCCTCTAACTTCCACCTCTCCACAAACTTGCCTGGCCAATCCATTTTCAATCATTGATCTTACCTTAAATGCCAGTTCCTCAGAAAGACTGACGTAATTGCTGAGGTTAGATTTCTTCTATTAGATGTGTTTGGAGTAGGGGCAGTAAACTCTTTCAATAAAGGATCAGAGAGTAAATATTTTTGGCAGTGCTGGTCATATGGTCTTTATAGCAACTACTTAACTCTGCATTTGTAGCAGAAAGCAGCCAGAGGCAATATGTAAATGAATTAGCATGACTATGTTTCAATAAAACTTTATTTATAAAAACAAATAGTGGGCCAGATTGAGTCTAGGAACCATAATTTTCCAATCCATGACTTAGAGAATCCTATCTCTTTCCTTCATAGTGTTTACAATAATATGTAACTAAGTCACTTTGTCTGTACAACTATGGGTTAACACCTATCCTTGTTTCCTGGACGTCTTTTCTATGAGGACAGTGATCAAACCTGTCTTGCAGTACCCAGCAGGAAAAACAGATACCCAAGTAAAACAGTGACTTAAGTCAAACCAATTTGCCTTGTCAGGCTTTATCCTAAGTCATTGCTTAAGCAATGGGAAGAGACCTTTATTCCTTTCCTGTAGAAAACAATAACTTGAGCGTATGGAGAAGCTGGAGCTGCTATAACCATCTTGGTCTTATATGGAGCCCGAAAATGGAGCCAGCTTTGAGAAGCAGGTCTGAGAAATAAGGAGAAAATATCTGGGTCATGGAGCCAGCTTTGAGAAGTAGGTCTGAGAGACCTGAGGAGAAAATATCTGGGTCATGCCTGTATCATTCAGGCCCCACATCAAGCCCTTCCTGACTTAAACTATCTAGCTCTTGACTATAAAGTTTCATGAGTTAATACATTCCCATTTTTATTAAACATATCTTAATTAATTTTTTTTGTTGGATGTAATGAATATAATATGTATAATGACTTATATTTTTTTATTTGTATAATGGGGATAATAAAACATAACTTCAAGGGATATTGCAAACTCTTCGAAACATACATTAAAATGTCTAACTGTGTACTATACACAGAAGCCACTCATGCTTGTCAAATAAATGAGCAACTATTCTCATTAACAAATGATTTTATAGAGCACCATTTATAACAATATATCTTTACCACACATCTTCTTTCTGACGTTATAGTCAGTTGATAAGCAGTACAAGGCACCACAAAAAGGGTGGACAAATTGCAAAAACTTGCTAACCCACAATTTCAGGAATAGGTGTCTTGTGTAAAAAGAGACTTGCTGACACCTCACCAAAGAAGATATACAGATGGCCAGTCAGCACACAAAAAGATGTTCAACATTATCAGTAACAAGGAAATTGCAAATCAAAACGACAATGAAATAGCTCATTGTTGCAAATCAAACTACTCACCTATTAGAATGGCCAAAGTCCAAAACGCTGACAGCACCAAGTGCTGGTGAGGATGTGGAGCAACTGGAACTCTCATTTGTTGCTGGTGAGAGCGCAAAATGGTACAGTCACTTAAGAAGGCAGTTTGGCAGATTAATACAAAACTTCATTGAATACATGATCCATCCGTCATGCTCCTCGGTATTTACCCAAATGAATAGAAAACTTACATCTACACAAAACCATGCATATGGATGTTTACAGCAGCTTTACTTATAACTGCCAAAACTTGGAAGCAACTTCGTGCCCTTCCGTAAGTGAATGGATAAGTAAACTGTGGGATATGGAGACAATGGACTCTTATTCGGCACTAGAAAGAAATGAGCCCTCAAGCCATCAAAAGAAGTGGAGGAATCTTAAATGCTTATTACTAAGTGCCAGTAGCCAATCTGAAAAGGCTCCATATGGTATGATTCCAGGTATATGACATGCTGGAAAAGGCAAAACCATGAAGACAATAAAAAGAACAGTGGTTGCCAGGGATTGGAGAAGGGATCAATTAATGGGCAGAGCAGAGAGGATTGTTAGGACTGTGAAATCATTCAGTATATTACCATACTGGTAGGTGCATGTTTTTATACATTTGTCAAAACCTATAGAATGTACAACAACAAGCGTGAACCCTAGTGTAAACTGTGGACTTTGGGTGGTAATGATGTATCACTGTTGGGTGATAATGAGGTATCACAAATGTGCCACTCATGTGGGGTATGCACAGTGATGCATGTGTGGGGACAGGAAGTATGTGGTAACTCACTGAAGCTTCTACTCAATTTTTCTGTGAATCTAAAACTGCTCTAAAAGCTAAAGTTCATTAATTAAAAATAAAGTATATTAAAAAAGAGGTTTGTCCTTATCATGGTGCCAATAAAACACATTTAAGAATCAAAATTTTCCTTGGTACCTCTCTCTAAAAAATTATTTCTTCAAGACATTATTTCTGAAGATCAGAAAAGAAAAACAAACAAACAACCAAACCTCCAAACACCTGAGGAACAAGCATACTGTGTCTTTGGCACCAGGTTTCTCACCTTCATTGTGAGCATGAAGAAAATAGAATTAGTTGTGTTTTGTTTATGTTTTTGTTTGTCTTACAACTCAGAATCATGAATAACCATTGACTGCTGCTTGCCAAGATGTGAAACAGCGGGAGTACATTTGACTCAAGGAGCAATGACACAAAACTAAGAATAGAAGAAAGATGACAAGATTGGAGAAAAAAGCACCACCTAAAATATAAGCTGGAGCCAACGTTTCCATATGCAGAGCCACTCACTGGCCCTTTATACCACTTGCAGTCGATCCCCAAGTCCTTGTCAGTACTTAAAAGCCTCATGTGAGCTGGTTCTAGGCTACCTCCCCAACCCCATTCCTACCACTCCCTCTTTGCCACTCTGGCTTCCTTGTTGTTTCTGCCTCAGGACATTTGCGCTTCCTGTTCTTGCTGCTTGGAAAGCTCTCCTCCTCTTGCATGACTTTCTATCACTTTATTCTAGTCTCTGATCAAATGCCACTTCCGTAGAGACCCCACCCCTGACAGTAAGACTTAAAATGCCCACCTCCCTCCATCCTCTCTATTCCAACCTCCATTCCTCTGCCCTGCTTGATGTTTCTTCATATGTTAGTTACTTCCCGATCCTATTACATGCTACCTTGTTCAAATATTCTGTGTCTGTCATGCCGCATTTCATGGGAGCGTGTGAGGACAGAGTCCTCTGTCACTGGGCTCCCTTATCCTCACCTTCCCATCCACAACAGTGCCTGATACATGGTAGCAGCAATAAATATTTATTGATTGAACCAATTTCTATATATATCAACTTGGCAATCACTTTAAAATTACTGTTTGATTTTCTAACAATAAAAGGGAATCTCAGTGACTACAGACCTCCCTAGAATAGCTTTTTTATCTCCAATGACAAAGGCATAGGTGGCTGACAGTGCAACCTGCCTCATTTATTCCAGATCAAACCCAAACACTCATAATGTAAAGAATATCACATGCTTTCTTATGGCACTGAGACATAATTTTCAAGAGGATTAGCTTATAAGAGTCAGATAATCCTCCTGGGTTGGATAAATAGATCTTATAGAAATTCCTAGGGCACGTTCTACATAAGGTCTTTCACTAAAATTAAATTAGCAACAAAATTAGCTTTTCTTAGGGCAAATTAAAGTTGCTTTTCTTTTACAAGCTGTTTTAAATGATTACAATCTGATAGGCAGGGTCCTTCTCAGACACACTTGGTATTTCATACACCTCATTTAGAGACCTGTGTCCTCACCCTAGGGAGACAGGCAAGGAGAGGAAGGTGGAGTTCTCTAAGGGGCGCTAGCTGTGTTGGCAAAGGGAGGCAGATTTGGGACTTATTAAAAGGAAGTTGAATTCCAGCGATTTGGTACCTGTAATAATACGAAACACACAGAGGAACTTCAATGAGTAAACACCATTCTGAAAGCTGCCTCCCCACCCCTCAACAAACCAAAGATGAGATTTTGATTATGTCACATTCCAGCAGTGTTTGTCAATAGCTGTCACCGGGGCAGTGAGGGCACATTCACAGAATAATGCTGAAGTTTGCCTGTTTCCTACAAAAATGTCGGTCCTGGTAAGGTCAGCCCAAACACCCACCTCCCCCTCAGGTGCAGTACTGTCTCTGCTCTGGACCAAATCACACAACTGTGCAAATATTTTACTTTCATATATCATCTGTAGCAAGTGTAATACTGAGATTTAAAGGTAAATAGCTAGAGAAATTGCAGCTGCGTTATCAAACTGACATTCCTATTACTGAAAATCAAATTTTGCTGTGCACGACCAAAAGCAAATAGTGGTTTTTAGACACAACCTTTTTTTGTGGGTTCTTTCAGCCCATATATACAAGGTTGTGATTTTGGTCTACAAATAATGAGATAAAAATATATTTTTGTAAGGCTATTCTCAACTAAAGCATTGAACTCTGTGTTTTAGCATCACATATTTTCTTCTCACTAGAAGGAGTCGGAATTAAATGGGAAGGAATTAACATTCTCCATGTGATCTGGAAAAAGGAGAAGAGTAGTTTCTTTTTATTGTTGTTGTTGTTTTTGTTTTTGAGTTGGAGCCCCACTCTGTTGCCCAGGCTGGAGTACAGTGGCATAATCATGTGCCTGCTGGGCTCCGGCGATCCTTCCACCCAGCCTTCCAAGTAACTGGAACTACAGGTGCATACCACCATGCCTGGTTAATTTTTTGATTTATTGTAAAGATGAGGCTTACCATATTGCCCAGGCTGGTCTCCAATCCCTGGGCTCAGGCAATTCTCTCGCCTGGGCCTCCCAAAGTGCTGGGATTACAGATTTAGGCCACTGTGCCTGGCAGAAACGTAGATTTGAATTGTAATATTCAAATTAAGGGAGGTGGTTTAACTTGTCATGTCTCTGCAGATGTCCCAACTGAAGTGCTCAGTCCTCAGCTTTCTCTCTTTTGTGACGGTGAGCAACAGATGAGGCATGTTGCTTGAATGTGATGGAACAAATCTGGATAAAGAATCACTCATTCAATCCATCTACCCACCCACCCATCTGTCAATTACTTGAGACCAAGCTTGTGCCAACCTCTGAGCTAGGATATGGGGATATAAAGCAGCCCACCTATCCAACTATTTATATAAACAACAGGACAAATGATGGACACTGATAAATATGAAGTAATTACTTAGATGGCAAGCAGCAAAAGGATTCTCCAAGGAGAAAGGCTCAGGTTTAGCCTCGAGGAGAGCAAGAACAAAGCCATGCGGGGAACTGGAGGTTCTAGCAAGGGTGGGAGTGCCCCAGCCCTGCCTAGAGGTTGTGCTATTTGAAATTCCACAGGTACACAGAGTTGTGAGTGTTCAGGCTTTTCTTTCATGGGTCTCTCATTGGATCACACAGGTGTTGGGAAGAGAGGCATAAGCAGAGAGGGAACCTGGGGAGGCTGCCAGCGGCCAAGCCCCTGTCCTGGGGTCATCAGCTTTATTATACCTGCTCAGCCCAGGACAATTACTGTGTCAGGGGAATGTGATGTGGTGCCGAAGCCCAGGACACATGCTTCATACTGAGCCAAGAACAAAGAGGCTGGGAGCACATGAGCAGAGGATGAGGGTAGGCTGGTTCCCAACAGGGAAGTTAGGATATAGTCACAGAAGAATGGCGAATGGAAACTGGGCAGCAGGAAAAATAGATACCCACTTGGGGTAAGCTGGATTGGTGAAGGTCACGTGGACAATAAGGGCAGAACAGGATTTGACACATGGTCTGGCTGTCTCCACAATCCATGTTTTGTTTATATATCTGGTTCTAATTCAGCTTATCATTGCAACTGGTGTCCTCTTTGTCTGAGAAGAGCCAGAGGTATTGTGTGTTGAGTTTGTTTTGCTCTGGCAACTTTGCAAACGTGAGTTGTTCATAAGTAGGAAGGTTTTCAATATTCTTGAATCTCTTTTTGTATCCCAGCCTAGATAAATAAGACTTGTCTTTACCCCACTCAACACTGGATTCAGGAAGTAGCGAGGTCTTTCAGCCCTCAGCACTTCTAAAGGGAGTGAAGGAGGGAGGGATACAGTAATCTGGAATTTTATTTTATTCCATAAGGAGTGACTGGGTGCCTACTCAAATGATTAAGTCATAGTTTCTGCCATCCAGTAGAGTGGAGAATACACCCATCCACACGGCAGATACAAGAGAGGCCCTCCAAGACTGGAATTTATTCATTAAAAATTGTGTGTTCTTACATGTTTAAACTTCAGGCATCTTCAAAGCACTCTCTGTTTGATGCGATACACCTATTGAGATGCTTTTTCCACTGCTCAAAACTGTTTTTGAACTCATCAGTTTTGATGCCTTTTAGAACTTCTGACGTTTTTTGTTTCACCTCTTCCACATCAACAAAATGTTTCCCTTTGAGAACATTTTTCATCCCGGGAGACAAAAAAAGGTCACTTGGGGTAAGGTTGGGTGAATAGAGAGGGTGGGGCATGGGGGTCACGCAGTTTTTGGTCAAAAACTGTTGAACACTCAGTGTACTGTGGGCAGGTGTGCTCATAAATCACCCATCATGAAAAGGGCAAATGTGTTGAAATAATCTCCATAAAAGAGTCACTGAAGCCAAACGCAGCCTCTCACAACAACACTAGCTGGTACACTGAAGTGGATGGATTCCTGAAACACTCATAGTGGGGGAAGCCTGTACTACAAGAGGCCTGCCCTCCAAAAATAATTGGTTGTTTTGTCCCCCTTCGTATACTGTGTATGACACAGATAAAAGCATATGAACCTTGGTACAAGACAGTCTGTCTCCCATAGTAGGAGAAAAATATGGCAGACACTCATTTTCCCAGCTTCCCTTGAAACTAGCAAGTTGCCTATTAACCTAGGTCCCATCAGTCAAAAGCAATCATCCTAGACTTTTGAATTAGTGGTTCAGACATGCAGGGACCCCAACAGATTCTCTCTGAGAGAGGAGGAAGTGGAGACGTGATGCAGGTACCCACTTTGGTGGTGACAGTGATATCAATGACAGCAATTAGGCTGATGGCACAAGTGACATAGCAAGTCTCCTAAATGAAGCAGTTAGTGGCTTGAATTTAGGGAATATTTCTGTTCAGTAATGATGCATTCTTGTGATTTGAAGAACTGCCCCCAATTTTTTTTTTAAGTTACATTTTTATTATCAGCATACATTACACCACACATATTTAAAATGTACTATGGTATAGTTTGAGAGATATATATATTATATAATATATACATCTTATATCAAATATATCATATATATTACATACAACCTTTGATATATAATATATATTATGTATTATGATATATATAATGTCTTTTTATATATATGAGATATATACATATATACACACACATACATACTGTGAAGTGATTACTACAGTTAAGATAAAGACAGACCCATAAAAGTTTCCTCATACATTTGATCTGCTTTCTAAGATATCAGTTGCATTTTCTAGAATTTTATTTTATTTTTTTCTGATAATAATGTTGAAATTTAATGAGCCACAAATAGCAGAATTTGAAACTCAAAACTTTTGTTAACTCTATTTAGAGGGCAGTAAGTAGGGTGTGGTAAGGCCCTTCTTTTACTGTATGTTTGTTTGTTTGTTTTATAGAGATGTGGAGTACAAGTTAGGATTAACTACACAAGTAAGCTGCATGCAGGTGAAGTTTGGGCCGCCACCTAGTCCTTACTTCCCTTTGTTGTTACATGCTGCCCTCTCTCCCTCCCTCCCCTGGCAGTGCCCAATAACTGCCGATTCCTTGTGCTATTGTGATTAATGTTCAGTTCCCACTTATGAGTGAGAGCATGTAGTACTCAGTTCTTTGTTTCTTTGATAAATCACTCAGTATGATAGTCTCCAACTGCATCCAAATTGCTGCAAAGTCCATGATTTTGTTCTTCCTTATGGCTGTATAATACTCCGTTGTGTATATGTACCATATTTTCTTTATTGGGTCCACTTTTGATAGGCAGTAGGGTTGGTTCCATGTTTTTGCTTTTGTGAATAGTGTAGCTATAAACATGTGTGTGCAGGTGTCTTTTTTGTAGAATGATTTATGTTCCTCCAGGTGTTTTCCCAGGAGAGGGATTGCTGGATTGTATGGAAGGTCAATTTTTAGTTCTTTTAGGAATTGCCATGCTACTTTCCATAGAAGCTGACCTAGCTTGCACTTTCACCAACAGTGTAGAAACGTTCCCTTTTCTCAGCATCCACAACGGCACTGGTTGTTTTTTGAATTATTAATGATGGCCATCCTTACTGGGGTTAGGTGGTGTTCCTTGCAGTTTTGATTTGCATTTCTCTGATGACTGGTGAGTCTGAGAATTTTTTCGTGTATATATTGTCTGCTTGTATGTCTTCCTTTGAAAAGTGTCTATTCATATCCTTTGCCCACTTTTTAACAGGTTTTTTTTTTTTCCTTCAGCTCATTTGAGTTCCTTGTAGATCCTGGATGTTTGCAAATATTTTCCCCATTCTGTCTCCCCACTCTCTTGATGGTTTCTTTCGCTGTGCAAAAGCTTTTCAGTTTGATGAGGTCCCACTTGTCTATCTTAGCTTGTATGGCATTCGCTTTTGGGAATTTGGTCAAGAATTGGTTGCCTGCTTTGATTTGTATAAGAGTGTTTCCTACATTTTCTTCTAGGATTCTAATAGTTTGAGGTTTTACATTTAGGTTTTTGATTTGCTTAGAGTTGATTTTTTATTATGGTGATTGGTAGGTGTCCAGTTTCATTCTTCTGCATGTGGTCTGCCAATTTTCGAAGCACCATTTGCTAAATATAGTCTCCTTTCCCCAGTGGTTGTTATTGGTGGCTTTGTAAAAGATAAATTGGTTGAGAGATGGAGATTTTACTCCTGGAATCTCTGTCCTGTTCCACTGGTCTATGTGCCTATTCTTGTACCTGTACCAGGCTGTTTTGGTTACTGTAGCTTTGTAGTAGAATTTTATATAAATTAAATCATACAGTACAATGGACTGAATGAATGTTGATGTCCCCTCCAAATTCACATATCAAAATCCTCCAATATGATGATGTTAAGAGATAGGACATTTGGGATATAATTGGCTCACGATGGTGGAAGCCTCATGAATGAGATTACTGCCCTTATAAAAAGGGATCCCAGAGAGTTTTCCAGCCCTCTTTCAGTTAAGTGAGTCAAGCTGAACTTGGACTTTTCAGCCTCCAAAGTGTGAGAAATAAATTTCTGTATTTAAGCCACCTATTCTATAATACTCTATTGTGGCACCTCAAACTGACTAAGATATATGGTGCACTCTCCATATTTGTTTGATTCCCTCAATCAGCACAATATTTTGAGATTCATCCACGTAGTTGGGCGTATCACTAATACTCCTTTTTTTGTGGAATAGTATCATTGATATGGATATTCCACAGTTTGTTTATCCACTCACTTGTTGACAGATACTTGAATTGTTCCCAGCTTTTGGCTATTTGCAGATAAAGCTTCTACAAACATTCATGTATGTCTTTATATGGTCATTTGCTTTCGTTTCCCTTGTATAAATACCTAAGAGTAGAATGACTGTGTTATATATGTTTAATGCTTTCAGACACTGGCAAACTGTTTTCCATACTGGTTGTCCTATTTTACATTCCCACCAGCAGTGTACATTCAATCCTTTTACTTTAGCCATTCTAATAGCTGTGAAGTGGCACCTCATTGTGACTTTAATTTGTATTTCACTAGTGACTGGTAATGCTGAACATCATTCTATATGTTTTATTTATTTTTTCTCTTATTTTTTTATTTTAAAAATGTGGGGTACAAGTCAGGGTTAGGTACCTATGTGGTCATTGTACAGGTAAAGTGTGGGTACCCTTATTGGTGTATGTTCCCCTCATCGACTGGCAGTGTCTTACTACTGCCAGTCCCTTTCTTATAGTATTATGATAAAATTTCGTGGTCCACTTATGAGTGAGTACATGTGAAACTCAGATCTTTGTTTCTGTGACAAATCATTGAGTATTATAGATTCTAATTCCATCCAGGTTGCTGCGAAGTTCATAACTTTGTTTTTCTTTTTTTTGGTATTTTTTTTTTTTTTTTAATATGTGGGGTACAGTTCAGGGTTAGGTATACAAATGTCCATTGTGCAGGTACCCTTGTTGATGAGGCGTGCCACCCCTGGCAGTTTCCCACTACTGCCAATCCTGCCCCCCTCCCCTGGCAGTTTCCCAGTTTTGTTTTTCTTTATGACTGTACAATATTCCACAGTGTAAATGTACCACATTTCTTTATCCAGTCCGCTTTCGATGGGCAGCACAGTTGGTTCCATGTTTTTGCTATTGTGAATGATGCCACAATAAGCCTGCATGTGCAGGTATCTTTTTTATAGAGTGATTTGAGTTCCCCTGGGTATATTCCCAGAAGAGGGATTGCTGGGTGGTATGGAAGGTCGATTTTTAGATCTTTTTAGAAATCGCCACACTGTTTTCCACAGAGATTGTACTAGTTTACACTCCCACCAACAGTGTAGAAGTGTTCCCTTTTTTCTCGCATCCTCTCCAGCATCTGTTATTTTTTGAGTTATTGATGATGGCCAACGTGACTGGACTTAGGTGGTATCTCAGTGTGGTTTTTGTTTGCATTTCTTTGATGATGAGTGAGGCTGAGCATATTTTCATGTATCTGTTGGCTGCTTGCATGTCTTCTTCTGAGAAGTGTCTATTTATATCATTTGATCATTTTTTAATAGGGTTGTTTGTTTTTTTCCTTTCACCATGTTTGAGCTCCCTATAGATCCTGGATGTTAAGCCTTTGTCAGATTTACAGTTGACAAATGTATCTTCTTTGGTAAAAATGTCTGTCCTCATTTTTTGCCCTTTTTAATTGGGCTTTTTGTTTTCTCATTGCAGAGTTTTGACAGTTCTTTACATATACATGTCCTTTCTCAGATATGTACTTTGCAAAGATATTCTCTCAGTCTATGGTTTGTGTCTTTGTTCTCTTAGTGTCTTTCAAACAGCAATAGCTTTTAGTTTTGGTGAAGTCCCGTTTATCAATTTGTTTTTCTATGGGTCATGCTTTCGGTGTCATATCTAAGAACTCTGCCTAACCCGAGGCTACAAAGATTTCCTATTTTTTCTTCTAGAAGTTTTATAGTTTAGGTTTTAAATTTGCATCTATGATAGTCTTGAGTTAATTTTTATAGATGGTACAAGGTATGGAACAAAGTTCATTTGTTTATGTATGTCCAACTGTCTTAGCACTGTTGGTAAAATAGAGTCTTCCCACTAAATTGCACCTTTGTCAAAACTCAGTTCTTCATGTAGGTGTGAGTCCATTTCTGGACTCTATGCTCTTCCACTGATCTATCTTTATGCCAATACACAGTCTTGATTGCAGTAGCTTAAATTTTTAAGTTTTAAATTTTTTTCTAAGTTGTTTTAGCTATTCCAGGTTCTTCATATTTTCATATGGATTTTAGAATATGCTTGTCAATTTCTACCCCCCGAAAGTCTCAGAGATTTAGATTGGAATTATGTTAAATCTATACATCAACTTACAGAGTATTGAATTTTTAAAATTGTGGAGTATTCCAATCCATAAACACCATGTATGTTCTCGTTTATGTAGGTCTTCCTTAATTTCTCTCAGCAATGTTTTGTAGTTTTCAACGTTCAGGTCTTTCACATCTTTTGTCAGATTTGCTCTTAAGTGTTTCATAATTTTGATGCTATTATAAATAGTGCTTTAATTTCCAGTTATTTGTTTCAAGTTATTTAATTTTCATTGACCTTGAATTATATAGTTCTTTAATTAATTGTAGAAACACTATTAATTTCTCTATATTGATCTTATATCCTGTAAATTTACTAAAATCACTTACTAGTTTTAGTTGCTTTTTACAGCATTCCATTGAATTTTATACATAGATGATTATGGCATCTGTGAATAGAAGTGTTTTACTTCCTTCTTTACAATCTGGATAACTTTTATTTCTTTTTCTTGCCTGATTGCACTATCTAGAAGCTCCAGGAAAATGTTGACCGGAAGTGATGAGAAAGGACATCTTCGTCTTATTCCTGATCATAAGGTATGATGGCTAGTTTTAGGTGTCAGCTTGGTTAGGCAACGGCACCCAGCTACTCAATCAAAGACTAATCTAGGTGTTGCTGTGGAGATATTTTATAGATGTAGTTAATATCTATAACCAGTTGACTTGAAGTCAAGGTGATTATCTTTGATAACATGAGTGAGCTTAATCCAATCCCAGCTGAAAAGTCTAATAAAGCAAAATTGGGGTTTCCCTGAGAAAAAGCATTTCTTCCTCAAGATCGTAGCATCAGCTTCTGCTCAAGAGTTTCCAACCTGGTATCTTGCCCGGCTTGAACTTGCCTTCCCACAGTCACATAAGCCAATTCTTTTAAGCAAATTTCTTTAGATATATAACTGTTACATACATATCTGATATATAGGTATATATATTTAGATGCATAGCTATAGATATTGATATAGGTGGTATAGGTATAGGTAAAGGTATAGATATAGATGAGATATTGCCTACTGGTTCTATTTCTTGGAGAACCCTGATTAAATATTTCACTATTAAGTATAATATTAGTTGCAGATTTTTCTTTCATGCTTTTAATCAGATCAAGAAAATGCCCTCTGTTTCTAGTTAGCTGAAATTTTTTATGACAAATAAATGTTGGATTTGGTCAATTGCTTTCACTGCAAATATCGAGATAATCAGATGTTTTTATTTTTAAATTTGTTACATGGCTAATTATATTGATTGATTTCCAATGTCAAGCTCATCTCACATGAGATCATGATATGCTTTTTAAAAAAAGTATTGCTGAATTCAATTTGCTGAAATTTTGTTTAGAATTTTTGCACCTATGTTCTTGAGAGATACTGATCTGTAGTTTTTCTTATAGTATCTTTGTCTGGGGTTGGTATGAAAATAATGCTTGTCTCATAGCTGGGAAGTATTACCTCTTTTACAATATTCTAGAAGTGTTTTTATAGCATTGATATTATTTCTTTCTGAATGTAGAATTCGCCATTGAAGCCGTTCAAGCCTGAAGTTAGAGATTTTTCAGTCTGATTGATCCTCTAATTTTCTCCATTGCTTGTCTGTTTTTTGTTTCATTAATTTCTGCTCTGATCTTTATTATTTCTTTTCTTCTTATTATCGTGGGCTTAATTTGTTCATTTTTTTCTAGAGACCATTGATTTAAGACCTTTTTTTCTAGCATAAGTATTTGTATCCACTTTCCCTGAATACTGCTTCAGTGCATCCCTCAACTCACAGAATCCGTAGGACTCTTCCTAGTCTCTCCTTTCTGTACTGCAGTCAGAAAACACTTTCAAGGCAGCGAGCTGGGGGCAAATGAGACTCATTTTATTTACCTCATGGTTCTCAAGGATCACTGTTTTTGTTCAATGTATAGGGTCTTGAAAATTGTTGTTTCATATATTTTGCTTTTTTATCTTTGGTTGCTTCAGGTAGAAGGTTAAATCTGGTCTGTGCCTCCATCTTGTTCAGAAGAAAAAGTCCTTTTGTTTCTGTGGTGTGTGTATAATTTACACAAATGCTTTCAATTTTATGTAGTTAAATCTATTGATTTATTTTCTTATATTTTTTCTGTCTCTTTGATCATAAAATGTCTACCATCCTCCAGATTTTTATTTATTCATTAATTTATCCAGATTTTAGTGTACAATGTGAGATGAGACTCTAAATTATTTTCCACGTGCTTCCTTCTTCCACTTATCTAAAATAAATGCTTTATTGTTATATTATACTTTTGTATAGAATAGAATCCTTTCTAGGATATTCATTCTGTTATGCTAATTTCTCTCTTTTTTGTAACAGTATACTTTAAAAATTGTTGGTTTTATAGTATTGTTTTTATGTGCTTCAGGCAGGGTATACTGAAGTTGGCTTTTACCACTGCACAACAGCTAATCCTGTTTATTGCTTCTCAACTCCATATTTAGGATTGTCACACTGGCAGTTTGAAATTGGGTCCATGATGGGAGTATTTACACCACAGAAATTGACAAACACTACATATCAGAGATTTTTTTTCCCCCTGAAAGTCAGCTTACCATCATGCCCCTGGGGTTAATTCTTTCTCATAAATGTTTTCTCACATTATTGTGTACTATTCACACATATCATACCACATAAAGTTTAGAATATCTTTATTTAAGATTTTTTTATTTGCATGGCATTCAAGCTAAATTTAATTTGGAAAGAATTCACATTTTCCAACTTTTGACATTCAATCTTCCCATACTGATAAAAGATTCATAACTGAATTTTTCAAACAAGTCTTTTCAAAAATTATTAACAGTTTTCTTAGCATGAGTCACATACATTTCATGGGTCACATTGTTAACAATATTTTTGACTGAGATAGTGATAAAGTTGCAAAATGATGGACTAAAAAAGAAATGAGAATGAGTAGAAATATACCTGGCTGTCCCTTAGAAAGTTGAGTTCCATGCTCACCTGGTACTGAAAACACTGACTCATATGACTCCAAAGAACAAAAGAAAAACAATGTCTGGGATGCTAATTCTCAAAAACACGGCCCAAGGGAGAGAAAATGGGCTGTATGAGGCAAAGCCAAAGGGTCTGGAAGATTTATCCTAGAGAGGAGAAGGCTAACATATATTCTGATAAATAATACAAAGATTGTTCTGAAAATTATGCTATGAAGTTCATCCAAGAATGAGTGCTTTTAAATAGTGAAGGGGAAATTTGTGCAAGAATCAGAGTTGGATGAATGGACCTTTCAGATACTGTTTCTTCTGACAGGCTACGATTTAAATTCTCATTGAAGCCGGGCTCGGTGGCTCAGCCTGTAATCCCAGCACTTTGGGAGGCTGAGGTGAGTGGATTGCCCGAGCCCGCGGGTTCGAGACCCGCCTGGGCAGGCGAGACCTCATCTCTACAATAAATCAAAAAATTAGCCGGGTGTGGTAGCGCCGCCTGTAGTTCCAGCTACTTGGAAGGCCGAGGCGGAAGGCTCGCCGGAGCCCAGCGGGTCGCCGGGAGCGACCACTGCACCCCAGTCTGGGCGATCGAGTGGGACTCCAACTCAAAAAATAAAATAAATAAATTCTCATTGATTATGGTGAACAGATAAAAAGCTGACTTACATCAAAGCAGAAATTTCAGTTCAGTTTAGGGAGTATTCCAACTCTATTAATCCAAAAGCAAATAGGCAAACGACAAAAACAACAAACAAAACATTTGAAAGCGGTTTGAAAGAGCCTAGGTGTTCTCCGACTCTGGAGAATACTTAGCAGTTGTCCTGCATAGCTCAAATCAGTGACGTCAAGCTGGAAGTAGATGGTTTGTAGTCTGGCAAAAAGTATTTTATTCATCTGGCTAAAGTAGCATTAAAAAACAAAATCATAACTGCATGTCTTGGTCAGGGGTGCAGTCTCCCATTTGCCACATTCCATCTATCTCTTGTCTTATATCTTTCTACTGGAGCTCTGCCGCAGTCATTTATATACCTGACTGGCTCAAAGGCAGATGCATTTGAAACCTCTGGTTTAAGCATTCAGTGCTCTGAATTGGAGTTATTAAAACCAACATCAGTCTTACAACTATAAAAATTTGGACACAGAATTTTTTTTAAACATATTTTTTATTTTAAAATTGTGGGGTACAGTTAAGGGTTAGGTATACAAATATGCATCGTTCAGGCACCCTTGTTGATAAGGGGTGTTCCCCCATCCCCTGATAGATATTGGCTACCGTTAATCCCACCACCCTTGCCCTCCCTGCCCCCCCATAGATTCCCACCACTGTCGATCCTTTTCTTATAGTATTATGATAGATGTTCATAAGGTCCACTTATGAGTGAGAACATGTGATACTCAGATCTTTGTTGCTGTGAAAGATCACTCAGTATTATAGACTCTAGTTCCACCCAGGTTGCTGCAAAATTCATGATTTTGTTCTTTTTTATAGCTGTGTAGTATTCCATCGTGTATATGTACCACATGTTTTTAATCCATGAACACAGAATTTTGCATTGAAAATTATTACCACATCTTGGGCCTTTATGTTTTTTAATTGCTTTTTGCTAACATGAATTCGTGTTCATAACAATGATTCAAAAGTGTCATGTAAAAGTAGTTAATGTTTTCTGTCCCCAGTAGAGAGTGGTAATATTCCTAATTTCAGAGATGAGTTTGCTAACCCATTTTCTTTGTTGATTACGCTATTAGGCATTGAATGACGAGGACCAAACATCAAAATGAATAAACATTAATGAACATATTCATAAAATACACTTATATAAAAACAAAATAAACAAATAAAACTAAACGATATTTAAAAAATACATTTCTAGATAATAAAGCTGTTTTTGTTTTCTACTTATAGAGAAATACTGGAGCCATTTTGACCATCACATTAAGAAATAAATAAATAACAGTTCTAAAATTTCAACTGTTACAAAGGCAGAAAATGGCCTTGTAAAAATGATCCCGTTGTGATTTGAGAAAATCACAATGATTGCATTTCTGATCATAATTTCTGATCTTTTGCACCCAAGAGTAATACCATGTAAAAAAAAATAGCCTAGAACTGGAAACAGGGACAGCTCAGAGGTCTGTGAGTGACTCGGTCCACTTGGCAGGTTTCCTGTCTCTCTTGCCCTTATCGTCTTAGCTTCTACTTGGAATGAGAAAGTGAGGAGAGAAGAGGCCTAATGAAGAGCAAATGTCACACCCTCAACATGGTTTTAATATTTACGATATTAGAAACATTATAAATTTAAGTTGAGGAAACTGTTTTATTTTCTTTAAACAGAGCAGCAGAATTCCACACACAGTGTTTTGAAAACCAGAGCCTCCTAAATAAGAGTTTAAAGTTATTTTTTAGTACTTGTTTAAGGAGTTTTGGATAGGGTCATATTTTGAACATATGTATAAGACAGCATTCCATAATTGATTTATTAGCATATGAGGTCATGTTTATGATTTCTTTCTGAAATATTTAAAAGCAAACTATAACTGCATAATCCTATAAAATCTATTCATCACAAACCTGCTTCAAAAGTTCATAAAAAGCACAAAAAGAGCCAGCATATTGTATTTAGTTACGGTCGAAGTTTGTACTCCAAAGGATAAATGAATACGATTTGTATTTGCTATGGATTGGGCTGTGTTTTATTCACATTGTATTACATCTCAGGAGAGAGTTTGTTAAATAAGTCCAAATGGCAGACATTCAGAAATCCAGAAAAATGCAAACATCACATTTTTTTTCATGGTGGACAAGACAGGAATGATTAAGAAATCCTTTAGAAAATATTACATTTTCAAATGTTTTCAAAGGCCACAGGATTCCTAAAAGCTAAATCTCTTCCCATACCATTCATCTTTAACTATCCTGTTATTGCATGTGATCTTTAAAAGTATAATGTGCATGCTTTGCTCTGCTAAACCCTTTTAATTTAGGTTTCATGGATCCTTTATATTCACATACATTACTTGTCATCCCCTGCTGATCCCAGTGGTTACCAGAGAAAACTAAGACCCTATGTTGACTCAAAGATAGGATAGGCTATTTCTCCAAAAGAAGTATGTGTTAATACCACACTCCTTTTATCAAAGATCCTTGGAAGAGGTGACATATTGATTTAAACTTACTCGGAATTGTAAACATTTTTAGATCTCTTTCTGAAATAATTTTTACGAGATGAGTGGGTGTAAATCTGGCACTACTAAGAGTCATTCGAGTGAGAAAGAGACAGTTTGTGGGAAAAGGGAAAAGAATCAAGAAAGTAAAGGCTTGGGCTATCAAAAACAAATAGCCTATTTCATAGCTTTCCTAAGAAGACTTGGAAAAGTAAAGGAAGGTGGAGAATGTGATATTGTCTGAGCACAACTAAATATAGGGACAGTGCTGTCCCATGCATGGTCTTGTTTAATTGTAATCTTGAGAGGTTATATTATTATGTAACTATGAGAACTAAAGCATAATTGTTTTTTAAATGAATTAAAATCATGGCACTTGTACATACACTTGCCAAAGGTTTTATCTAACTAATTAGTTAATGAGAGAACCAATAAGACATAATAGATATAAGGACAATTCTTTGAACAGACACATACAAAAGCAATCATGTGGAATGAATTTGCAAATACATGCAAACTGGTCAATATCTACACAATAATCCAATTGCATCTCCACTGAGATAAAGTTTATTTGTATCTGTATGGACAAGAATCATTGGCATCATTATCAGTTTCCTGCAATTTACAGAACTGTAAATAATTCAAAAGCAATGAAAGGTGTAGACCCCTAAAGAATCAGATAGCCCTCACTGGATGATCTGTTTAGACTAGATTTCTCAGTCTTATTTGGGGCCAGATAATTTTTTGTAGTGGAGGGCCGTTCTGTGCATTGCATGGGGTTTCCACACCATCCTTGTGTCTATCCACTAGGTTCCAGTAGCAATTCTATGTCACAGCAGCCAAAAATATCTACAGGCATTGTTAAATGTCCCCTGAGGGGTAAAATCACCCAGGGTTGAGACACTGGTTTAAACAATGCCCAGTATTCCACTGAAAAGCACACCAGTTAATGCTGGCCATTTCCAAGTCCACAATTTCTCCAAACAGAATGAGATTCCAAAAAGTATGAGGTGAGATCCCCCCAAAATCCTGGAACTATCTTTTGGAGGGCAGGCCCCTTGTAGCACAGACTTCCCCCAATAGGTAAGTGTTCTGGGAACCCATCAGCATCAGTGTGCCAGCTAGTGTTGTTGTGAGAGGCTGTGTTGTGGAAGAAATGTCCCAAGTTGTGGCAAACGGGTGACTGGTTCTCCTACCATGACAAAAAACCTGCCCACTCCATGCTGAGCGTTCAGGAGTTTTTGACCAAAAACATATGACCCCCGTACCCCACCCTTCCTATTCAACTGTTCTTGCCCTGAATGAGTTTTTGTTTTCCCAGATGACAAGAGTCCTCAAAGGGGAACATTTTGCTGATGTGGAAAAGGTGAAAAAAAAAAAAAAATGGCAGAAGCACTAAAAGGCACCAAAATTGACAAGTTCAAAAACTGTTCTGAACAGTGGAAAAAGTGTCTCAATAGGTGTAGTCCATCAAAGGGAGAGTGTTTTGAAGGTGACTGAAGTTTAAACATGTTAGAATACACAATTTTTAATAAATAAATTCCATTTTTAGGGATCTCCCCTTGTACTTTGGTCAAGATTCCATAGCTTCTAGGTGGTAGAATGGATTTCAAAACAACTTCTGACAGCAGAGTATATTTCTTTTCACTTTACCACTCTGAAAATAGGAATTGGTGACATTTAGCTCCTTATAAAATGGTCTCTTACTAATTATAATCCAAATAATCTTGAGCCTTTTGCCCTTGCCATAAGAACCATTTCTGCTTGGTGTCACCATTAAGAGAAACACACATCTGACTCTAAATATTTAGAAAAACAATGTCTTCACTGAGGTCTCTTGAAGAAGCGAGGAAATTTGAATTCCAGCACACAAGCAGCAGCAAATTTCATAAAATCCTTTGTAGGTGTATCCCTTCCGAAAACAGCCCCATTTGTCATTGTAGCTGCTTCCTTAATATGTCTTCTAATCCTGAAACTCCAGCTTGTTTCTCTCTAGTCTCATGCTCTACAGAGAAGAACTGAGCCCTGCTAAATCAATTTAGTCTCTCTACATTTCTTTTTCTTTTTTTTGAGTTTTAACCTTTTTAAATGTTTTGTTTTAGATTCAGGGGGTATACATGCTTATTTGTTAAATGGCACATTTATTTTTCAATTCACTTTTCCATTCTTATTACAAAGGGGGAAAAGGGTAAAGCTATAAATATTTACATCTTTATATCTTTTACTCTAATTAAAAATAAGAAATTCTTATTTTTAAGTGAGAAGCCAGATAATAACATATTCGAAAGTCTGTCCCTTGAAAGAATCTAGACTCATGATGTTCCAAGAGCAATGAGCACTCATAACTCCCAGATCTTGATTTCTAAATACCAACATCTCCATTAAAAGAAACCATGACTCTTTAGAAAAATGTATTGGGGTAGTTAAGGAACAGGGTAAACCTGAAAATGCTCAAAAGTTAATGGGAACGTGTCAGGAGCCAGCTAAGAAGTTCTGATTGCCAAGTTTTGGACAATTTGAACAGTAGGAAGAATAATGACAATTATGAATCATAGCACAAATAATTCATAAGTCCATAAGGATATTTAAACCAAAAAGAAAAACAAAAACCTTGGGGTGCTGGAGGGAGAGGTAGAATGCAAAGATTATCTTTACAAAAGAATGCCAACTAATAATGTAAAAGGAATGGTAGAATGACAAGATAGTATTGACGGTTTATCTGCATGGTTATAATTTAGATAATTCCTTAACTAACAATACATATATATGTATGTGTATATATATATGTATTTACAAATCTTTCTCTCTGTCTACCTATCTTCTATTTACCTGTATATCTTTGGATTGCACATAAGAATTTTTAGCTTCCCTAGCTAAAATAAATTTGAAAGCTAGTACTCTATGAAATATTTTTAGATATCTTACTGATATGTCTACCTAGACGTCATTGTTTAGATTTAAATTGTTTTAAATTTAGCCACACATTTTTTGCTGCCAAGTTTAAAAATATTTATTATGCTGAAATAAATATTCCTATCCAATATCTCTGTGTATATTTCTACTATTTCCTCCCAATAAATTCTGAGAAGTGGAATGGTTGATTCAAAGGACAGAAACAATTTTAGAACTTTGGGTACAGATTTTCCAGAAAAACTATGCACCAATACCTCCCTTCAGCGGTGGGCTTGCATCACTTTGTGATTTATTATTAGTAACAGTCAGGCTAATCTCTATTTTCTGGGCACCTGCACTATAACTCGCTGTTTATCGACATTTCTCATATAGTCTTTCCCGCAATTATGCAAGGTTGGTAATATTTTTCCAAAAAAACAAGGATCCTGAAACACAGAGGTTCAGTTACCCAGAGTCAGAAAGCAACGAACAAGGCACGCTGGAATTTGAACTCATTTTACAAATCTCTAGAGTCCATGCCTTTTCCACTTGGCCAAGCTACTTCCCACAATGAGCTGAAAACAGCCTCATTTCCTGTGAATTTGTGTCTCACCATGGCTAATTTTCACAAACTACAACTGATTTTTTACTAAGGAGAGAGAATTACCTGATCTCTCATCCTATTTGCCTTAATACCTAGTTTGGATCCCATTCCCCAGAAGATTGGCTAAGCCCAATATCCTGTGGGGACCTTTCTGCCCCATATCTCATGAAAAAGTATATGAACAGGACACCCACCCACACCCACCCACACAAACACACACACACCTGATACCTCCAAGTCTAATCCAAAGTCATATGAGTCTTTTTCCCCAGCCCACATTATCTCCCTTTATCCACAGTGAGGAACTTGGTTCCTAAACAAATCAGTATATCTACTTATATTCTCAACACGGCATTCTCAATACAATATTTCAGAATTGCTATATCAATACCACTTTCAAAAAACAAACCTACTGAGTCAAGTTGAATTCCTTGCAATTCTTTTATGTCCTTAGCCTATATCCCATTGAATAATTGATAGAGGTTCAAAACTTACTTAGCTTAATTATTTTATTTTTTTCTGTGCTGTTATCAATTTCATACAACGTTGGATTAATTTATTTCCATTTGTATTCACATTTAGAGTTCTTCCCATCTTTTCTTATTTAACTTTGGGTTTGAATACATAAAACACAAACATGATTACAAAGTCAAAACTATATGCTCCTAGAGATATTATTTCCTCTCTATCCATTCTACTACATTCCCACTCACCTCTTGTAATTAGCCAATTTGATTCATTTCTTGATGATGCTTCCTACATCTTTTGGGGAAAAAAAAAATCTTATTCCTCCTTGTCTTATGCAAAAATAGCACATCATGTATCTATTCTTTTACACCTTGCTTTTTTCCAGTTAACAATATATCCTGAAGTTATTACCTATGTTCTTAGAAATCTTCTTCCTTTAATTTTTTTAACATCTGCATACTACTCCCGTGTGGCCATATCATCGTTCACTCAACCATTCTCCTATGAGTGGCATTTAGACTATTTCCAATAATATTCTATCATAAATCACACCTTGGAATAATTTTTTGCATTTTTTGTATTTTCCTAGAGACATATCTTCGGAATGAATTCTTACATGTTGGATTTCTGGACCAATAGATAAGTGCATATATAGTTAGACATTGCCTACAAATATTGCAATATTTAAGAGTGTCCCTTTCCTCAAAGCTTCATCAGGATAGGTTATCAAGTTTTTGACACTTTTTCCTAGGAGATTCATGAAAAATTTTATCTCTGTGCAATTTTAACTGATATTTATCTTATAATAAATGAAGTTGTAATAAGTTATAATAAATGAATAAATAAATTGTTTTAATTGTTTTCTTTATTTCAGTAGCTTTAGGGGGTACAAATAGTTTTTGGTTACATTTGCATAGTGGCAAAGAAGTCTGGGCTTTAAGTGCACTCACCACCCTCACTTGTACACATTGTACCCGATAGGTGATTTTTTCATCCCTCCACCACTTCCGCCCATCCCTCTTCCGAGTCTCCAAAGTCCATGATACCATTCTCTAAGCCTTTGCAGATCCTAAGTGAGAACATGTGATGTTTGGTTTTCTGTTCCTGAGTTAGTTTGCTTAGGATGATGCTCTCCAATTCCATCCGTGTTGCTGCAAAAGACATTAAAAATCTTTTAACAGATGAGTCACGAATATATATATTTATGTACATTTTATGTATGTATATACATATATATTTTGTGTGTGTAAATTCTGTGTCTCTTTTCTGTCAGGTTTTTTTTCCTCTTATAATTTTTAAGAGTGTCTTAAATATATAAGGGATATGAGCCCTTTGTGATACATGTTGCGACCCTTAATTTCAGTTTAACAATGAGGTCTTTACTTCTAACCTTTTTTCACAAAATTTTTTAATTCAATGTTTTCTTTGTTACATCTGGATTTTTAGTCATAGTTGAAAAAATTTTCCCCATATCCAATTAAATTCACCTGTGTCTTATTTTAGTACCTGTTTATGATTTACATTTAAATCTCTCACCCATTTGGAGGGTTTTTTTTGTATAGTGTGAAGGAAAAGAAGATTTTTGAATTATTAATAATTGTTGAGGTTGCTAGTTGTCTGGCTTGAGATTCCTTTTAGGAACTTGCGAGAACGTATGACATAAAATGCCAGTGCCATGAGAACAGGAACGCTGAAGAGGCAGTGTTGTCACAAAAATTCTAAAACCCAGGAGGCATTGTCTTGCTGGAGGGGCGGACCTTCCAGAGCATCGCTGTTCAGAAGTCTCAGTCTTCATCAACTCTGACAAGGAAGGTGTGAATTTGGGCTGACTGAATCACCAGTGGACAGGTAGAAGCTTCTAGAGGTGTTTCTGGAAAGATAGGTCAGAAGAACAAAAAAGCAGAGACAAGCAGTAGACACCCTTCCCTCTAGCAAGTGGGTAAAGGCCAAAAAGGAGGAGCATCTATGGCAGCAGGGCCTGGTTCCTCCAAAGGCCAAAGGGCAACGATGAGACGCAGGCAGGACAGGAAGAATATTATGGAGTGATTATGAAGCCAACCAGGAAGAAGGTGGAGCCAGGGCCATGATGCACTTCTGTTGAGATCGCTCATGTTAGTCTGAGTACTGTGCTCTGGATCCAAGATTTGGACCTAGCCCAGGATTTAAAGTAATCTGTGTTCTCCAAGCTTGGGGGTGGGAAGACAGAAAAATCAGCCATCTGAGGGAGTTTTATGGATAAGCCCCAGGAGCATTCAGCAATGCATTGTACAGAACAAAACACAACTTACAAGGATTTAGAGAGATTTCTGACATAGACCATGAAATCTGGCTCACAGAAACATCCATGAGTCAGGGGTATTGCTCTAAGCAAGAAATAACTAATTCCACTAAGTGAATTATTGCTGAATATGAGACCAAAAGAAAGTTAGCATTTAATTTTAGTTAATATAATTGCTGCCACTTTCACCTATCCTCTCTCGTCCTCTTTGTGGCTGGCTTCTCTAACATCAGGATACAGAGATAACTCAGAGGATATTAGCTGGCTTGTGGCCCAACCTGGATTGAGCAGGAGCCCTGATCCTACATTCACAACCTGAAAGAAGCTCAAGGCAGTATATTCTGGTTGCAGATACAGAACCTGTCCAGATGGAGGGAGGACTGTATTTTTTGGAAAAAATATAGAATAAGTGGACTCTCGAAGTTCAAACTCTTGTTGTGTATTTTTCACATGAAAACAATGACATTTGTCAATTAATGCCAGAAGTTCTTGTAATAGGTTTAGTTAATTTGTGTCAATATGTTGATAGCCACAAGAGCTATTAAGGTGTCTTTCCCCTCAGATATTCATTGCGAATAGTTGTTCCTTGGTATCTGTGGGGAGTTGGTTCCAGAAGCCCTGCAGAAATACCAAAATCCATGTATGCTCAAGTGCCTGATATAATAAGATGCAGTATTTGCATTTGACCTATGTATATCTTCCCATATACCTTAAATCATCTCTACAGTAATTATAATACCTAATACAATGTCAATGCTGTGTAAATATTTATTACAGTATACTGTTTAGGAAATAATGAAAAGAAAAAAATCTGTACGTGTTCAGTACAGGTGCAGCCATCCTTCCCAAACATTTTCAATCCTTGACTGGTTGAATCCACAGATGCAGAGCCCATTGATACAGAGAGAAGGTATTGTCCTCTGCTGGGGTAGAAGTGCATGCTGGGCTTCCTAATAAAAATAACTAAAACCAATTTTGCTATCCAGTTGTAAATTGGCAGCTATAAGACATAGATCTCTTTTCGATCAGCATAGAGCCCCTTTCAATCAACTCTTGGCAAACAGCTCTATTTATTTATTTTTTATTATTACTCTGTCTCCCAGGCTGGAGTGCAGTGGCACAATCACGGTTCGCTGCAGCCTCAACCTCCTGGGTTCAGATGATCCCTTCTGCCTCAACCTCCTGAGTAACTGGGACCACAAGCACATGCTACGACACCTGGCTAATTTTTTAAAAATTCTTTATAGATACAAGGTCTTGCTATGTTGCCTAGGCTGGTCTTGAACTCCTGGGCTCAACCAATTCTCTTGACTCGACTATCCAAAGTGTTGGGATTACAAGTATGAGCCACCGCGCCTGGCCTAGAACTGCTTTTTTCATGAAACTCAATGTCCTTTTAAGTGTTATTTGATGAAGATGTATATTACAAATTCTGTTTAGGATTTCAGTACCTAGAAGTTTGTTCCTCCTAAAGAATTGGTGAATTACTTTTAAACAGACAATGAGAAATGTGTGTCTTGCTGGATTGTCCTTTTTACCTTAGCTATCAGGAAACTCAGAAGTAGATTTAGGGTACAACTAGAGTGTATAACTCATTACTGTTTCTAGTATAATTATTTTATCTTTTATATAAATGCTGATCTTTCTCAACTTTATTTTAGTTATTCTAATTACGGATTGTTGTAACTCAAAAACACTGAGATAAAGAAATGTCATAGACATGAAGAGGGAGGGACTTCAGCCTGGTTGTTCCAGAAACTGGATGCTTTCTAGAGCAATAAACTAGAGATAGTCTCTTGAAGACAATCTCAAGCTAACCAAATTCTTAAGAGACCAATAATGCTAATAGTCATGGTAATAATAGCTGACATTTATTGAGTATCTTTTTTGTGGAAAATATTTGCAAGCAGCCAAATGAATGTTTTCTAGAACACTAAACTAAGAGTTCATCAGTCTCTCAGAGGTTGTCCCAAGTTAAGCAAATTCACAAGGGACCAACATTGAGTGCTCAAAATCATGATAATGATTGTTCACCTTGTGAAATATACCTACAGGCAGCCAAGACAAATTAGTACGGAATAGTGGCTGAAAACATAGTATTTGGATTTGGGTCTGAGTTCAAAATCCAATGTATTATTTGCTCGATGTGTGACTTTGGGTAGATTACTTCACCTTTTGTGCCTCGTCATTTGTAAAATGGAGATAACTAGAGTGCCTACCCCTTTGGATTGTGAGGAGGTAATGAATGCAGGTATCAGAAAAGAGTCAAGCCTAGAGAAAGTGCCAAGCAAGGAGAAGTCATGATGACAAGTATGCTGGAGATGATCATACGAGCTCTCTAAGGAAAGCTCCAGTGGGAAGCCAAGTCCCAAGTTGCAATCAAAAAGGTAACCCATGAGCCATGGTGGACTAGGAAGCAAGGGAGGTAAACTTTCTTCACAAACTGTCCCCAGTTCTCCTGGGCCTGAAGCTTCAGGTCAGTGGCGAGGCCCACGGAGTGTAGCATGTGGGTTCCATCTGCCTCTGTTCCCTCTGCATCTTTCCTTGGCAGCAGGTAAAGCACAGCTCCAGTGGCCTGGGGCACTCACGCTGCTAGGATCCTGTGTCCTTCCATTGCACAGATTTCCTCTTGCTGGGAAAAAGGTTCAGGAATGGTGGCTCCATAATTCTTCCCTGATCGTGTTCACAGACAAAGCTGTTTTCACGTCTTCTCAAGTACGATGATCTTACCCATTTTATGATAATAAATAAACCTCTTCCTCCAGCTTTTATGCCCTGTTTTACTTGCATGCTATCCAATCTGGTGTCTTTGTGGTTTTTGTCTTTTGCTATGTGATATGTTGCTTCGTATTCTTCTTTTTACTTTCAGAAATAGACAGTCTTATTTTTAAAACCGCAATCAATGGTATTTGTAAAAACTATTTCAAAAGCTTTTAAATAACAAGTGCACTAGCCAAAGGGAAAAAAAATAATTGTATTAATTTTGAAACCTACACACCTACTGGTGTTGGAAAAAAGAAGACGAAAGAGCAATTGGTTTAAAAATAATAACAACGGTGATGACATCAACAGCAAAACCATGTGATTTTTCTTTGAAAATCTAGGAGGAAGGGTCAAACTCCAAGAAGCCAGAGCTATTTGCCTTGGTGTGGAAATAAGTCATAGATTATTTTCCCCTTTCAGTGAAATACTATTCAGACTGAATATTTATATTCTTCTCTTCACTAAAATGCTATTGAAAATGAATATGAATCTTGTGGGAATTTAAGCATTGCATATTGTCTACTTGACAGAGTCATTTATAAAAGTTGGGATATTTTATACCCCATCAGGGCTTAATTAGGGCTTATGAAGATCACTGGCAGTTGAAATAGAAATATTGTATTTTTCCTTCCTCCAATGACATTCCCTTGTTCTTTTGTGAGGGCCTTTAAAACTCATTTGAGTCTTGCCGAAGTTAATCATAAAGATAGATACCAGCCATTCTGCAGGGGAATCCAACCCTCTGCACGTTCTCCTTTTCCCCCCAAATATCTTGGATAACCTTAAGCAGAGTTACTTCCAGATTCTGTCCCTTCTTCTAATAGGGTTTTTTTTTTAGATTAATTTTTTTTAAAAGATGTGGGGTACAATTCAGGGTTGGGTATACAAATGTTCATTATGCAGGTACCCTCGTTGATGAGGTGTGCCTCTCCCTTCCCTGGCAGTTTCCCTCAACTGCCAATCCCACTCCCCATCCCCTAACAGTTTCCCACTACTGCCAATCCCTTTCTTATAGTATTATGATAATTGTTCAAGGTCCACTTATGAGCAAGAACATATGGTACTCTGTTCTTTGTTTCTGTGATAGATCGCTGAGTATGATCGACTCTAAATCCATAGTTTGAGGTTTTACATTCAGGTCTTTGATCCATTTAGAGTTAATTTCTGTGTATGGTGACAGGTACGGGTCCTGTTCCAATCTTCTGCATGTGATCAGCCAGTTTTCAGCACCATTTACTGAATAGGTTCTCCTCTCCCCAGTGATTGTTGTTGGAGGCTTTGTCAAAGATGAGTTGGTTGAGAAATAGAGGCTTTGATTCCAGAATCTCTATCCTGTTCCATTGGTCTGTATGCCTGTTCTTGTACCAGTACCAAGCTGTTTTGATTATTGTAGCCTTATAATAAAGTTTGAAGTCTGGAAGTGTGTTACCTTCTGCTTTGTTTCTTTTGTTAAGGATTGTTTTGGCTATTCGTGGTCATTTATGTTTCCATATGAATTTCTGTATTGTCATTTCCAGATCTGAGAAGAATGCTGTTGGTAATTTAATGGGTATTGTGTTGAGTCTGTAGATTGCCTTCGGTAGGCTGGATATCTTAACAATGTTGATTCTTCCTATCCACGAGCATGGAATATTCTTCCATTTGTTTGTGTCTTCTTGGATTTCTCTGAGCAGTGTTTTGTAGTTCTCATTGTAAAGGTCTTTCACTTCTCTGGTTAGGAAGATGCTAAGGTACTTCATGTTTTTGGTGGCTATTGTGAATGGGATTGTGCTTTTTATTTGGTTCTCCACCTGCTTGTTGTTGGTGTATAAGAATGCAACTGTCTTTTGCACATTTATTTTGTACCCTGAGACTTTGCCAAAGTTCTTTATCAGTGCAAGCAGGTTTTTGTCAGATTCTCTTGGACTTTCAAGGTATAGGATAATATCATCAGCAAAGAGGGATAATTTCACTTTCTCTTTGCCTATTTGGATACTCCTGATTTCCTTCTCTTGTCTAATTGCTCTAGCTAGGACTTCCAACACAATGTTGAACAAGAGGGGTGAGAATGGG
>CAUYQG010135287.1:0-11245 GCA_963574415.1 Tarsius wallacei
ATAAGCGGCTTCTTTCTTTCTGTTTAAAAAATATGTCTTTATTTTCTTTTTTTCTTTTTTTTTTTTGAGGTGGAGTCTCACTCTGTCGCCCAGACTGGAGTGCAGTGGCCGCTCCCAGCCACCGCAGCCTCGACCTGCTGGGCTCTGGCGATCCTTCCGCCTCAGCCTTCCAAGTAGCTGGAACTACGCCCGGCTGATTTTTTGATTTATTGTAGAGATGAGGTCTCGCTTGCCCAGGCAGGTCTCAAACCCGCGGGCTCAGGCAATCCACTCACCTCAGCCTCCCAAAGGCGCGGGTTTACAGGCTGAGCCACCGAGCCCGGCTTGTGTCTTTATTTTCAACAGTTTTAATTTTGTTTTATCTAGGTGTGGATCTCTTTGTAGATTAATGTTTTCCATCCCATTTGGGAAGCTTTGGGATATTATTTTTCACATTTTTTTGCTTCTTTCTCTCTTTCCCTCTCCTTCTGGAATTCTCATTATTCATATGTTGGTACACTTGATGGTGTCCCACAAGTCTCTGAGATTCTGTCCATTTTCTTCATTCTTTTTTCCTGTCTGTTCCTCAGGCTATTCTCAATTTATCTACCTACAAGTTCATTGATTTTTTCTTTTGCTATTTGGTCCTTTAAAAATAATTTCTTTTTATTGGTAGTTTCTATTTCATGAGACATCGTTTTCATCTTTAGTCCTTTAGATATGGTTTCTTGCGGTCTTTTGGACAAATATAAACAGCTTATTTAAAGTCTATGTCTAGTGAATCCAATCTTTGGGCTTCCTTAGGGAGCTATTGACTTCTTTTTCCTTGTATCCAGGGATTGTATCACTTTGGTTATTTGCATGCCTTGTACTTTTAAAATAATGTGATGTGGCAACATCCAGAAGTTAGATTCTCCTTTGTCTTGAGGGTTTGTTCCTGTTGTCTGTTTAGTGACTGTTTTGGACTAACTCTGTCGAATCTGTATTTTTTGTTATGTGTGACCACTGAAATTTCTGTTCAACTAACTTACTGGCCAGTTAACAGAGATTTCCTAAAATACTTGGAACCAGTATATCTCTCAGTGAGTCTTTACTGAAGGGTTCTGTGCACGTGTTGGGGCATAACTTTAACCTTCAGCTAAGAAATCTACATCTGAAAGGAGGGACCCCCTCCCCCCAAAAAGTTATTTTTCGGAGCGCAAGGCAAGCCCCTTGCAAGTACAGGATTCACACACTAGACGAGTGTTCTAGGAACCCATCAGCATCAGTGTACCAGCTGGCATTGTGAGAGGTTGGGTTCAACTTCAGTGCATTTATTTAAGATGCCTTCAACGTGTTTGCCCTTTTTATGACAGGTGATTTACAAATGCTCCTGCCCACACTGCACTGAATGCCCTACCGTTTTTGGCCAAAATCAGCTTGACACCTGTGCCCCACCTGCCCTATTCTCCTGATCTTGCCCATCACGACATTTTCTCGTTTCTCCAGATGAAAAAGGTACTCACAGGGAAACGTTTTTGCCAGTGTAAAAGAGGTGAAGCAAACAAAAAACCAAACAGCAGAAGCACTAAAAGGCGTCAAAATTGATGAGCTCAAAAACTGTTGTGAGCAATGGAAAAAACATCTTGATAGGTATATTGCATCGAACAGAGAATACTTTGAAGGTGACTGAAGTTTAAACATGGAAGAATAAACGCACAATTTTTTATGAGTAAATTTCAATTTTGGGGGGTCCCCATCATGTGTAAAGCACTCACAACAATGTTTGATACACAGTGCTGCATTTATGTGCCATTCTTATCTACTGTTGTTGTTGTTACTAATAAGTGAAAGAACAGGTATGAACCCTCTTCCCCCCTCCAAAAAAGAGTGGTCCCAGAGAGCACAAAAAGGACAGGTGGAGAAGGAGAAAGACATCCATTTGCAGGAGAAAAAAGACAGAAACATGCTTTGAAAGATTATTGGGGGGAGGTAGTGCTCAGTGCCTCAAATGCAGGAGATATGATTCATGACTGGACTAAGGCATGAAGGCAAAGAGAGATTTAGGTCAGGCTCAAGGCCAAGCAATGTCTGCTGGTGTTCTGCAGCTGGTCATCACCTCTCACCAGCCTGTCTCTTCCTCTTCCTTGTGTGGACTCACTCCCTACTCCTCTGCTCTTACTTTAAAAGGCAGACTGTTCCTAGGGACTGGTGGACAGGACCATTTCCACGTGTGGGTCTTGAAGAAGCTGCCTTGTCCTGCCCTGCCCTGCCCTGCCCTGCTCTGCCTTGCCCAGGGGAGTTGGTTGCATGATGCATCTGTTTATGGGTGTGCTCAGCAGTGGCTGAGGGGGCGTGGGCATCTGGGTTATGTGATACCTTGCAAGCACATGCCCATGCCTGTCAAAGCCTCAGCCCCAGGACTCTGTGTTTCTATGACAGCTGGGAATTTACGAGTCTTCGGGGTTCCCAGGGTTGGGGTGGGTGGGTGGCAAGCAAAGGCAAGTTCCCTAGAGCGAGCAGGGGAGAAGGTTGAGGAAGCCGGGAGATGAAGATGGGGGTGGGGCTCTCTGTCCCACAAATAGGCTGCAAGGTCTCTGAAGAAGACTTGGCACTGGTGTCCCCGAAGAGCAAGTTTCAAAGAACATCAAATTCAATGAAAGAGGAAATAATTCTGAAAATCAGGCAAGAGCTCACACACACCTTAGTCCACTGCCACCTGGGAGGGACGTCTGCACACCCTGGAAGGGATTTTATGTCTCTGAGCCTGACTCTCATATTTCGTAGAGGGGAGAGCAGAGACTGGGCTAGACCTTGTCCCCCCGAATGCCTTGTAGGAGGTGGTGGCAGTGGGTGCCTGGAGCCCGGGCCTCCCATTCTCCGCTCAGGACTCTTTCCTCTAATACATGCTCTGTTCACTATGAATTCAGAGGCCTCTGCGTTCACAGGACGAAGCCACACTGGCAGCAGGTCCTCTTGACAAAGGGCTGGCCTTTTTGTGTGGTTCAGTCACATGGCAGGAAGTCGAGGGATACGTGCAAATCTCAGTGTGTGGAAATGCTCTGAAGGGGTCTGAGCTCAGGGAGGGCATGCAGAGGACAGAAGGCCTGACAGAAGGGCGGGGGCACCTATCGCCATGCCCTGCTTCACGGACATGCAGCCCGTGTGGCTGCTCCGGGCCTGGGCCCACAAACCCCTGGCCTGTCAGAGCCACGGTTCCTGTCTTGAGCCATTTGTCCCACCTGTCCAGCTCTCTGCTCTGGGTGCAAAGCCACAAGCCTCAGCAAGACAGAAACAGCTGAGGACAATGCCTCATCTTAAAACCTGGCTCCAGCCACCAGAACCACCGCATGCAATCCAGCTCCCCTTCCCTGGCAGGAAGGGCTGGGCAGCCACCCTGTTTTGAGGCAGTGAAAGCTTTCTCGCAGGCAACTCTTCCGGGGACTGGGGAGGGCAGGAGGTGAGGGGGCCAAGAGCGAGTACGTTACCCCCAGGCAGGGTGATGGGTCCGCAGCTCTTGCTGTCGTCCATGGGAATGCGCTTGGTGCAAATCCTCCAGAGGCCAAAGTGGGCTGCCTCGCAGGTGGTGTTATGGTGCTCCATGTGGGGGCTCAGCACAGCCCAGTGATCAGTCACCACAGCGGCCGTGGCCAGCACGATGCCTGTCAGGATGCAGAAGAGGGTCACGCGAACCTTCAGCGTTTTGGTCTGGGACATGGTGGTCACCGAGGAGTCAGAGCTCTGGGCAGGGTCCGGCGGCAGTGTCTCTGGGTGCAGGTGGCAGCTGGGCCGGGAGGGTGACCGGTTACCAGGCCGAGAGTAAAAGCTAAGTTTAGTGTGCCCTCCCTGGGCCAGAGTGGGCTGGTCTTGGGAACGAGGGACGCCGGATGGACTGAGCAGCTGCCCAGACGTGTCAGGAGCCTGAGGGAGGCTTCTATTAATGCTTGTCTCCAGGCGTGTCACCGAGATGGTGTCTGCTCAGGTTTCAGGGCTTTCTTCCCCCCTTGGAGCCAGAAATACTCCAGAGTGGGGCAAGGAGAGAAGACTCAGACTCTAGGTGGTGACTTGGGAGTTCTATGGGGTGGTGGCTCAGGCCCCTGAGTTGGGGGGCACGAGGGGCAGGCAGAAGGTCACCAGGTGTGTGGGGACTTGCCTGCTCTGGGCTGAAGGGGAAGGGCACCACCGGGCTGAGGCAGTGACTCCCGGAGACGCAGGCCACACAGCCTTCCTGGTCTCATACTGGCTGGCCATCAGGGTGCAGAGGGCAAGTAGGTCCTTACCCTGGGGGTCTGAGGGACCCAGGGCCCTGCCTGGGGCCATCCAGGGTCCCCACCCAGGGCCTCTGGAGCCCATCCTCAGGCAAGTTCTGTGGCCACAAGCCCCACTGTATCCCCAGAAGGGCAGGAAGAGTTGAGGCAGCTCTCAGGCTCAGCCTTCCCCAACTCTGAGGCCAGACCCCTGAGAACATCACTCCCTCTTCAATTCTCTCTCCGTCCCTGTAATGGGTGCCAAAGAAAAGTCCCCTTCAGGGTCACTGTCTTTAATGCTCACAGACCGCCCTTTGAAATGAAGAGAGAGAGGCCGGAAGCAGACGAAGAACCCAACTGGGCTTGGTCACTGCTTTCCTTGTATGGCTTTAGTTCTGCCTTCTCTTAAAGCAGTGGTGTTTTCATGACAAAACAAGTGCATATGTAAAAAAAGAGCAAGGAGTCTAATTTACCAGTGACAAATAGGAAGTGAATGGCACACAGGCAAAGAAGAAAGCACGTGAAAGTTTGGGACCACCCTCCGAGGGTCCTGCCCACTCGCCCCTAGGCTGGTACCCAAGGCACTGGCTCCTACATCCCTCCTGGGTTGTGCCAGCTCTTCTTTCTCTGCTCACCAGGCGACCCTTGTGGGTGTAGCCAAGTGGTTGAGGCATGACCAGGAACAGGCCCCTGAGCTGGGCAGTGCCATGAGCTTAAAAATCCTGGCCTCGAGTTAACTCCGTTGACAGAAAGCCTCTAGCCAAGCAAAGAGAAACATTCAAGCAACAGCTCTGGGATCCCAGAATGTCAATAATAGTAACAACAGGAATAATGCTCATCTTCGATGAGTGCTAACTCTCTGTCAGGCACCCTGCTAAGCCTTAACACATCATCACGGTTAATCTTTGCACCAATCCATGACGTGGTTACAACTATTACTCCCATTTCACAGAAAAGGCCATGGAGGCTCAGTGACGTGAAGTAGTTTGTCCAAGGTCACACAGTAGGTAATGATGAAGCCAGGCTCCAGGATCCAGAGCCCAAGCTCTTAACTGACGGTTGGAGCTGGGAGGAACCTTCAATATCTGTTGGGGGCGATGAAGAATCCACAGCCCAGAGAACATGTGACAAACCAAGATCCCCTGATGGATAGCACTAGAGCTGAGCTGAGGCCTTGCACCTCCAGCCACAGGCTTGTGGTTATTGCAGTTTCAGCAGGACTTTCGTCTTTGCAAAACCAGCCTCCTCATCCAGATTGCTCTCCAGAGAGTTTCTCTCTCTGCCTCCCTGCCCCCCACCACCGGGCTCCCAGGGAGCACTAATTCAACACAACCAACTGGCTGATACCTGCTACTGCTCCCGCTTCAGCTCAGAGAGCAATTATCTCCAAGCGGTGAGCCATCTTCATGGGAACTCCCAGGAGCTGAGACCTGGCCACAGCCTCTGGGCCCCTCATGCCACTTGCATGGGCCCAGCTTCAGGAGCCTGGCACCTGTGGCTCTCAGGGTCATGGGCAGCCCAGGGCAGACCTAGTGAGTACCAGTCACCCAAGAAAAGCAACAGCCAGGGAGCCAAAAGAAGCTTCCCATATTTTCAGACAGAATATCTAGAAAGAAGCTATGTCATTTTAACATCACAAGTAAATGTGGTGTCACTTCAAGAAACGCAAATGTATTCGGATTTCCTGGTGTGGCAAGTGTGGGCACCCTAAGTTCTCTGAAGGTCTTGGAAGCTCCCTCAGCAGAGCCAGCCTGCAGGGCACACCAGTGCCAGCCATGATGCCATTGCGGGCCCGCCAAAGAAGCCAGGCCTTGTTGGGGCAGGGACTGGGCAACTTCCGCTGCACTTTTCCTCCTGGGGGCAGATCCGTGCCCCACACAGGGGTCCCAAGTCCTCTATCCCAGCCAAGTGGAGCACCAAAAATCCGTGGTCTCTTCCTTTTGGTGTTGTCTTTGTGTAAATCGCACCACTAGGCCAGCAGCTTCAGGGACTGTAGGGAAGTCTACCTTCTCTTTCCTGTTTACTAAAAACTCCTTCAAACACACCTATTCTAGTCACAGAGGCACTGCCAGTTCCCTTCCTGGCTCCCCAAGGACCTAGCGGGGCCAGGAATGGGGCTCCGTGGCCATGGGCATTTGCTGGAAGTCCCATCTTCCGAGGGCATCAGGACAGACAGCATGGTAGGGAGGCAGCGTGGGGGGGTGCTCCCTGGTGATGGAGTCAACCGCCTCAGGAGCAGTCCCTGCCCTGCTTGTCTCCAGCCGTGTGGCCTCAGTAAGTCATCAGCCTCTCTAAGCTGCCCTTTCCTTATCTGTCAGATGAGAGCAACAGGCCTGACCAGAGAGCTGGTTTATGTCCTGGAGTCAGTTCATTTGACCAGCTGAGCCCATGGTAGGGACTATGGGCTGAGTTGTGTTTCCCTCGAATTTGTAGGTGGAAGCCCTGGCCCCCAGTGTGGCAGTCTTTGGAGACGGGGCCTTTATTAGATTTAGATGAGGGTGTGGATGAATGCCTGGATTATAAGAAGAGACTGAGAGCTGTCCTCATGCATTTGATAAATCTGAGGACTTGATCTGGCAAAGTACAAAATGGTGTGAGATCTCAGTGTTGTGGAAAATCTGGATGGAAGGGAGCATCTCCTTTCCAGCTTTGTTCCCCAGGCATTGATGCTCACTCACACCCCAAGATGGTCTTAGCTGACAATGTTAGAAAACATCCAGGTGTTTTAACACCACTCCTATTCCCTCCAGTTCACTCTGCTCTCCTGGCCTCCGCATTTGCTGGAAGCCTCTTCTGACTGCTCTGATCACAGGGAGCATCTCCCTCCCTGTGTACCCAGGACACTCCTGAAGTCCCCAGAACACACAGGCCAGCCAGAGTCATGGCTCAGCCAGGTGTGGGTTAGGCCCACGCCTGACCTCCTGCCCCACTGAGCAGAAGAAGATGCACTCCCTGTACTTGAGGAGTCCACAGACAGTTGAGGTGGCCGAGACCATCCTAGCACTTGGGTCCTAGCACCCAAGACCGTCAGCAGGGCCTCCTGGGATAGAACTTACCTGAGTGGTGAGGCATGGAGTGGAGCTCTGGGCAGGACACGCGCCCCCACACAGGGCTGCTGATGCTTGCGCACTGCATCTGCCTCTGCAGGCATCTGCACCCAGGGGCGGAGTTCTCAGAGCATGCCCTGGCACCTGTGGGAGGAGCATGTGCTGCACAGGTGTGGGCATTCTTTCAGACTTTTGTGCTTCTTTCAATGTGGATCAGAATGATCAAAACCACACTTTCGTTATCATTATTTCTTTAGGGCAAGGCCAAACTAAAAATCAGGGATTTAAAGAAAAAGATGAGGTCATCAGTATACAGGAGGTGCCTAGGATGTGGCAACTTCATGTCAGCACACTGGGTAGCAGATATTTGGAACACGCAGCCATTAGGGAAAGTGCATGTACGTTCTGGAAAAGACAGTCATGGCCCAGAATCTCACTTTGCTGTTGACTAAGTGCCTTGTGAGAAACGGTTCACCTTTCTAAGCCTGTGTTTTCTTGCTTGCAGAGCAAAGGGGTCTTATCTACCTTTGTGGGGTTACAGTGATATACATTATTTATACACAATAATAATAATAAGGGGTCTTATCTACCTTGTGGGGTTATAGTGATATACATTATTATACACAATAATGTATGTGAGACCCATATGTGGAGACTGTGATGCATGTTACTTTGTAAGATTTGGGGGGACAAGGTGTCCATTCGTGTTGGTGCCCACGGCCTGGTCTAAAACAGGAGACATCTTGTCATTGAGCAGGCCAGAACAAAAAGATAATAGTGATCATCCCTTACCAAGAAAATAGTAATTTGACAAGCACACGGAAATCTCTGTTGACTGTCCTCCTCGTTATTCTCACTATGGGAATGATTTTGGAGGAATCTGACATGACAGTGGTTCCTGCAGAATGAGTAATGGTGGAGCTAGGGGAATTTTATTTGGTGGCTGTTCTTGTCACTCTTTCATTCCTCCGACATTTGCTGATCACCTTGGTGCTATTAGCATGAGTAAGACATGGTCTGCCCATGAGGAGCCCATAGTCTGCTGGGAGAGTTGGATATAAACGACCAATGAGAGTTCGCTGTGATGGACAGCAGAGTGCATGCTGGAAACACTGGCTAACTTTATGATAAAGTTAACTCAGCAGGCCTGGGATGTCCAAACCCTACACATTCCAAAGAAAGAACTAGAGCTCAACTGGCCCCTGAGAGATAATCTCCGAGCCCTCGGGTTAGCGGGCCTGATAAGAGTGCTTTTGTGTAGCTAGAATCTTGAGCCACACCAGCTAGTTTATGCTGACAATGTGATTCATGATGAGGGCCCTGGACCATATTAGACAATTTGACTTCTGAAATGGTGAACTGAATAATTAGTAACTAAGGTCAGTCACATGGGCACAGAGTGACTGGCCCTCAACTTAAGAAACATGAACATGAAGTCTCACCTCAGATGAACTTCCCTGGTTGGCAATACTTTGTGCATGTTGTCACACATTGTTATGGGAAGAATTAAGCTCTGTCTGCTCAGCTCCATTGGGAGCGATGACTAAAAGCTCATGACTGGTCTCCCTTGGACTCTGTCCTGTGCACCCTTTTCCTTTGCTCATTTTCATCTGTATTCTTTCACTGCAATAAACTGCAGTTGTGAGTATAGCAGATTTTCAGAGTTCCAGGAGTCCTCCTAGTGAATCATTAAGACTACTTAAGAGTAGCCTTGGGACTCCCAACACACTAGGGTAAGAACAGCAGTGTTGGAGAGGGTAGGTCAGGAGACCTCATGGGAAATGGAGGATGAGTGGGCTTAGGACAGAGGAAGGAGAGACTGCCTGACAGGGTTAGAGCAGGCATGGAGGCTATGGGAAGGAAGGGGTCCAGACTATTCACAAATTGCTTACATGGCTAGGCGTGGGCAGGCGCAAGGGAGTGGGAGGGGAAGGACATAGCTGGAGAGGCAGGCAGGGACCTTGCAGACAGAGCCCAATCAGTCACATCAGAAAGTGTGCCTTTGTCCTTAGGGTGATGAGAGCTGCTGGAGGATTTTACGCAAGGCATTGATGCTTCCACATCTACCTGGGTCAGGAGCAGAGCAGATACTCGAAGGGCGCAAGACCGAAGTAACAAGAGGCTGCTGCATTGACCAGGTGCCTGAATGAAAGCAGAGATGGCAGCGGGAACTAGGGCAGGAAGGGCTCCATTGGAAGGATCCACAGGCAAAAGCCCTGAAGGGATTTGGTGAGAAATTAAATGTGGAAATAAGGAATTATGATTTCAGAATTGGAGACCTGGATAGATAGCAGGGATGCTACTGGCAAAGATGAGCCATGCTGGAGGAGAAAGACTGAATTCTAAGGAGATGGCTTCAAGTTCAGGCCCTGGGTTCCTTAGATGTAGCCTCCGTTGCTAGCGCAGAGCCCTCCAAAGGCAGTGGTTTCACTAGACAGAAGCATGCTTCCCTTTCAATCACAGTCCGGGTGGTCCAGCTGGCAGGTTACTGTCTCCATCCAGCCAGTCATGGACCTGTGTGGGGGTCTTGCCCTCACCGGGTCTGGGGTCTCCTGAAGGAGGGACGGTAGGCGAATGAACAGAACTTATGATGAAATGATATAGACGGACACCTGTTTTTGGACAGAATGTCAATTCAATGTTAGTTAGCACAAAGCTTTTATACCATTTGCAAAGGGGCAAGACAAAGAAAATTTTTTTTATGTATATATGTTTTAGAAGTTACCACCATCTAGCGGTCTAGAAGCGACAAACAAGTCAAGAACACTATCTATTTTTAATTAACGAGTCTTTATCATAGAGCCAAAAATGATAGTATTAGTTTAAAGTCTCAAGTTACAGTCCTTGAAATGCTTAAGAAAGTTTTCAGGTGTACATTTTTCCATGTATCAGGAGTTTTTTTTTCTGGGGCTTTTATGATCTTCAAAGCTTTGTAATCGCCTTTCTTGTCTAGGTGTTTTTGTTACTTTTTTTTTATCCTGCAGTGTTTATTTTTAAAGAAAACTCAAAAGAAGCTTTTAGTGATGTTTTCCAAGCTCTAAAGGTTGTTTTTTGTGTTAGTTAATTTATCATAAAAGTATCTAATTAGCATATTATGAATTTAGTGAAAGCCTACTCTATAAACGTTAACTTAGAATTTTAACTATTGAATTAAGTAAAAACCTTAACGATTAATTTTTGTCTTATATCTGTGAAAACAAGGTTATAAATCACCTATTTAACTTCTAGATAAGTGTTAGAACTTATAATGAACTCATAATGAAGTTATTAAAACTTGTGTTTTTAAAAAACCTTACGTTTAAACACTAAACTATATAATTTTAAATCAAATAAGAGGTGAATATACTTATATCATTTTTACTCAAGCAATACTTATAACCAAGTGAAAGAAAGCATTTCTGATGTGCTTTAGAGTTTAATCATTGCATATGTTAGAAAAGGCCAAATGGGATAGTGGGAAATGGAAAATTGAACCATGACATTCCCAGGTTAGCTGTGAGTACTTCACATAAACGTGTTGTTCTCTTCATGTTTGACTGCACAGAATTCTTCAGCCATATCAACAGCAAAGACGGAAGACAGAAGGGCCTCAGCTGCCCGGACTCACTTTGCAGCCGGGGAGGTCCTCAGCACGCCTGGACTTTGTCAATCAGGCGAGCCTCCAAAGCTGGTCCCCAACATCTCCCACTTTTTTGTTTTTTAATACGAAGCCATGAAATTCCGTGCTTAGTCGAGAGATGTTGTTTTTCAATAATTTGAAGATGACTGGAAGTAAACATAACAGTAACAAGATTATTCCTTCACAAATTCCCACATTGACTAATATAGACAGTAATGATTTTTGATTGACAAATGAAGAGACATTGTTAAAGATTGACTGAGCCAATTGGGTAGACTCAAATTGTTTTTCAGCTGAACTAATGTCCTGTATTTCCTGATGAAATTTGGAGAGATCTAGGCTTATGTCGGAATGGTTCCAAATTCCAGAGATAT
>CAUYQG010135290.1:0-29868 GCA_963574415.1 Tarsius wallacei
GCCTGTATTTTTAAGGAAGGGTGGGATAGGGGGTCATATAATTTTTGGTCAAAAACTGCTGAACACTGATGTGGGCAGATGCATTTGTAAATCACCCACAATGATATGAGTAAATATGTTGAATGACTCCAAAAAAATTCACTGAAATGAATGCAGTATCTCACAATACTAGCTGGCACACTGATGCTGATGGATTCCTAGAACATGCACCTAATGGGAGGAAGACTCTACTACAAAAGACCTGCCCTCCCAAAAATAATTCTGGGATTTTTAGGTCCCCTTTGCGTGTGTTTTTATATCTTTTTTATTTTTTTAAAATCACTCATCAAGTCAGTACACAATTCCTTCTTTTCCTGTGTCTGCCTTTTCCCAGGCAACATCACTACGGAAAATAAGGGGATGAGAGGGAGGGAGAGAGAGACTCAGTATGCTTCTTAGTTTTGAGTTTGTAATAGCACATAACTAACTGACTTTATATTGAGCCAAACTCAATATTGGTCAAAAGAGTAAAGGGACGTGTTGCTATATTATAAAACATGATAAACAAGGTCTTTCTTACTCTTTCTCTTAATCATTCCTTGGGACTTTTTTCCCTTTTTATTAGTATGGGACTAAATAAGAAACAAGGAATTTGAAAATATAGCTGTTTGGAGATTTTTGTAGGCTTTAATTTTGTTTCTTTTCACAAAAAAAATAAAGGCAATATGTTGAAGAAACATATTATTTATTTGAACCAGTGTTAGGAAATACTAAATTGTTACTTATTAAAAACAAAAAGATTTTAAAAATAAAATTTAATTTCAGTATTTATATTTAATAGAGATCATAACAGGTTATTTACAGTATTTATTTTTCAAGATATATAAAAAACTGAAGGCAATTCAAAAAAAGAAAATGTTGGTAGGACCTGAAAATTTGTTACAGATTTGTCATTGAAAAGGTGAGGTAACTGGGGTCGGTGGTTCAGCCTCTAATCCCGCGCCTTGGGAGACTGAGGTGATTGGATTGCCTGAGCACGCGTGTTTGAGATCCACCTGGGCAACTTGGCGAGCCCTCATCTCTACAATAAATCAAAAAGCCAGGTGTGGAAACGCATGTCTGTAGTTCCAGCTACTTGGAAGACTGAGGCGGAAGGAACGCCAGAGCCCAGCAGGTCGAGGCTGTGGTGGCCGGGAGCCGCCACTGCACTCCACTCTGGGGGCCGAGTGAGACTCCAACTCAAAAAAAGAAAGCTGAGGTAAAGAGAAACGTAATTTTGCCCAACCTCTAGGAAACTGTATCAATGCAGTTGTAAAATATGTCTGATTTGAAAGACCTGTCAAAATGTTCAGCTAAAGAACTTTTTATTGGTCACAGTCAAATAATTTTGTAACTTTTAAAGATAGCCTAGAGCAAAAATATTGAATTAATTTTCTGTGTGCCTTAGCTGAAAAAGAATGCATTAAACTTTAAATATTGTCAAAAATACTTTAGGGAAACAGATACCTGTAAACTTTTAAAACAAAGAAAATCCAAAAGTCTGTGAACAAGAAAGAATAACAATGCTTTTTCAAAATGGATTCCAAAAGACTAGAGCTGCAGCCAAATACATCAGGAGCCCCATTTAAAAACCGATCTATAAACCTGGAAAACATGCATTTTCATGGATTATTTTTACTAAATTTTGCTTTTGGCTTTAAAGCATCGTGATACTCCAAGTCATTAAAACAAAACATCTTGTATGTACATTACATACTTAGAAAACGGTATTGCAAATCTCAGGTTAGAAACAGATTTCTGGTATCCTTCGCTACAGCCGTAAAGAAACTAATATAGCAATTGTAAAGCAATTTAAAATGATACACTAGGCATATAAAATGACTTGAGAAATAAATTCATCAGGAATATTTATAAATAAATGTTACCATTTAGGGAAATATATTCAATAAATTAAGATTTTTTTTTCAATTTTTTCCAAAGTGCACATGAAGCTTCTACTAGTTTTGGTCCTCGCCAGTGGCCCCACCAGATTACTTTCTCTAGTTATAACATTTATACATACAATAATATATGCCACAAGTATAAGAACATATTTGCATTTTAAAGTGGTCAAATTGATGCTACTTTAAAAATAAAGCAAGAATGCATACACACAAACCTGCATTTTGAAAAGAACAAATAATGAAAATAATAAACAAGAAAAAAGATTACCCTCAAATTTTTATGACATTTACAGATGGGACCTTTTCAAGACGATTAGGTCAGAAAGACAGAGGCCTTATAAACAAAATGAGGACACATTAAAAACCAAACCAAAACAAAACAAACAACTCCAGAACTCTTTCTTCTCTTTCAGTATGTGAGGAGATAGAGAGAAGACTACTGTTTATAAACTAGAAATCATGTCCTCACCAGGTCACTAATCTGCTGGCACCTTGATCTTGGACTTTCCAGCTTCCAGAACTGTAAGAAATAAAGTTCTGTTGTTTATAAGCCATTCAGTCAATGGTGTTCTGTTACAGAGTCCCAAATTAACAATACAGAAATTGATACCAAGAATTGATATCAATTTTGCCAGGGTAACAAATACCTAAAAATGTGGAAATGGCTTTTGAACTGAGTAACACATAGAGGCTGAAAGAGTTTGAAGGTACATTTTAGAAAAAGTCTGCAGACAGTCGAATAGAAAGTTAAGGGCAACTTTGAAATGCAGAATTGTAGAAAAAGCCTCAAACTTCTTTGAGAATAACTAAGTACCACTGTACAGAATGTTGGTAAAAATATAGATGATGGTAAAGACCATTAAGATCTCAAATGAAAATGAGAAAAATGTAATTGAGAACTGGAGGAGGTGATACTTGCTATAAAGTGGCAAAGAACATTGGTGAATTATGTTAGTTTTAGTGTTTTGTAAAAGGACTTGTGAGTAATAGAATTGGATGTTTAGCTGAAGTTATCTCTAAACAAACTATTGAAGTGTAGCTTGGCACATTCTGACTGCTTATATTTAAATGCAAGAAGAGAAAAATGACTTTGGAAACAGTTGAGCAAAAACAAAACAGAACTTTATGTTAAAAATTCTCAACTTATAAATGTAAAACCTAAGAACGCTATTTATTGCCAAGCAATCATTTAATAAAGAGATTAGTATGGATCAGCTAGCTCAAAAGAAACCAAGAGCTATCCTCCAAGACAATGGGAAGATTATCCTGCAATCCATTCAAACATTAAGAGAGCTGACATTCCTACTCAGGCTCAGAGCACAGGCACCCAGGAAGTAGAGTTCTCAAAGGAAGGATGCCACTGTTGCCTGCACGACAGCATGCAATTCCTACTTCCAAAACACAGACTGCAAACATTCATGGTTAAGATGTGGTACCATCTCCACTGGCATGCAGAAAGCATATACCTGGGAAGCATGGCAGCTTCCGCCCAAATTTCAAAGAACAGGGCCTCCCACCATAGTCACAATACCCAGTCAGAAAACTCTGACATGGACATAGCCACTGCAGAGAAGCCCCTGAGGCACTATCCAATAGAGTTGTGAGGGCAGGGCCACCTGCAATTGCAGACTGGCAAAGCCACTGACAGGTGTGTAATTCTGTACCAGGAGAGCTGCAGTCATGTGACCCAAGCAAGGGAGAGCAGCAGAGGTGTAATCACTGTCTGAGAGAGCAACAAGCATGACACTCCAAAACTTATAAGCTGAAACAGTAGGACTACAACCCCAATGAGCCTGAAAGGCAAAGAATTGAGGCAAAAAGGATTAATCTTGAGTCATAAGGTTTAATGTTTGCCCTATTTGGCTGCAGACTTAACTAGAACCTGTCACTTCTTATTTCAACTTAGTGGAACGACTATGTTTACCCTTTGCCTGCCCTACCATTCTATTTTAGAAGTGCACAACCTATTTAGTTTCACAAGTTCACAGCTGGAGAGAAATTTGCCTCAGAATAAATAATCCAGCAACAATCTCACCCATATTTATATAGAAGACGTTTAGGTGAGACTTTGGGCTTTACAATTTGGAACTGACACTAGAGCTAGCTAAGATTTTTGGAACTGTTGGGACAGAATGAATGTATTTGACATGGATTTGACAGGACCAGGGACAGAATCCTATAGATTGAATATTTATGCTCCCCCAAATTTATATGTTGAAATCTAGTCCTCATTGTGATGGTATTTGGAGGTGGAACGTTTGTAATGCAATTAGATCATGAGGAAAAACCTCATGAAAGGGATTACTTTCCTTATAAAGGAAACCACAAAGAGCTCCCTTGCCCCTTTCACTATGAGAGGACACTATAAGAATAAAACTACCTATGAGTCAAAAAGCAGATTCTCATAAGGACTTGAATCTGCTGGCCCCTTGATCTTGGACTTTCCAGTCTCCGGAACTGTGAAAAATAAAATTATGTTGTTCATGTCACAATCTATTGTAGTCTGCTAAAAAAAAATTTAAAAAAGAGTATTCAACTTGTGGCTTTGTCTTGGGAGAAAGGAGAAAAGAATGAACATTTAATGTCCTGGCTTTTAGAAGGACTGGTTTTATTGTCACCTGACCCAGAGGACAAATAGAAAACTAGTATATTTTGATGCTTGGGAGATGCTGAGAATAAAAGAAATCTCAGTGGTCTGTTACAGTTCCAAAGAACCTGCAGTATTGCATACAGGATCCAGAAGAAGTAAGAAATTATAAGCCCTTTAAAAAGTATAAGATCGCTATAATTGGGAAATTACAGGAACAAACCCAGAGAAGATGAATTTCCAGAAAAAGTTAGAGAAGTCTCAAATATTTCTAGGGATAACTAGTGAAGACCTTGCCTGTATGAGACAAATCTATAAAGACAGGAGGAAAAGTTTGTTTTATCAAATGCAAACATTCCAATAAAAATAAGGGCATTAACAAATGGCTCAAACAAGGAAACACAATGACTCTTCAGAACTCGACCTTAAGAAAATTATGAGAAATACATGAATAAATTATCTGACAAATAATTCAAATTAATAATTGTAAAAAAGCTCAGTGTGCTACAAAGGAACACAGATAACTAAAATCAGAAAAATTTTGCATGAACAAAATAGTATCAACAAAGAGATAGAAACTAAATAGAACCAAATATATCAGGGTTAAACACAATACCTGAATTGAAAATTTCACTGGAGGAGTTCGATAAACTTAATGAAGCAATAGAAAACAATCAGTGAACATGAATACAGGTCATTTGAAATTATCATTAGAAGGGGCAAAACGTTTAAAAGAAAGAACAGAAAATGTGAAGAAAAGCTAACAGAATTATGGGAAACACAATTTATGCTAAATAAGATAAGCCAATACAAAATTCTGCACAAATCTTTGTATACTCTTGTATGAGATATATAATGAATTCAAATATTAGAAAGAAAAAGTGAAACAGTAATTGTCATGGACTGAGGAGGCTGAGAACTTTTTATTCAATGAGTATGGAGATTCAGTTTTGCAAAATGAAATAGTTTTAGAGATCTGTTGCACAACTCTACTTCTATATAATGAATGTGCTGTGCCATTCAAATTCATAAGTTAAATTCCTAACCATCATTTTATAGTATATAGAGCTGAAGTCTTTGGGTGGCAATTAGACTTATGTGAGGTGATGAAAGTAGTGCCCTCATAATTTAAATTGGTACCCATATTAAAAAGACTCCAGAGAATTTTCTTGCCCTTTCCACCATGTAAAGATGTAACAGGAAAATGGCAGTCTATGAACCAAAAATAAGGTCTTCACTAGGCAGTAAATATGTTATCTTGATCTTGAGCTTCCTAAACTCCAGAACTGTGAGAAGCAGATATCTGTTGTTAAAGTCACATAAACTATGGTATCTTGGCACAGCAGCCTGAGCTGTCATGTACTATACACTTAAAAATCATTAAGATGACAAGTGCTATGCCGCAGTTTTGCAATTAAAAAATGAAATAAATAATTATAATAATAAACCATACATTTGAAGTAATGACAGAGTAACTCTGAACTTCCAACATCCATAACAGAAATCGGAAGACTGAGGTATACCAAAAAAAATTACTGAAGAGCCATGTTATAATTTTATATTCAGAAAAATTGCCCTGCAAAAAGAAGCTGCCAGTGATGTTTTTTAGAAAACAAAAATAAATATTTCATATGAAAACAAGCATGACAATCAAAAATATAATCCAATCATTAATATAAAAAGTTGAGTGGGTTATTTTCAAGAATGATTTATCCCAGAAATACAGTGTGCGTTTACATTCAAAAGTTGATTGAAATAACCAAATTAAAGAATAAAAATACAATATAATTGTTTCAATAAATATAGGAACAATATTTCACAAAATTTAATAAGCAATCCTACAAAAATAAACTTTGGAGAATCAAGTAATACTTGGGAACTTCCTCAAATTCAGTACGGACCATTGCTAAAAACCCACTGCTAGTGTCACAATCTATGGTATTTATTGAACTCTTTTCTAAGATTACAAAAAATTTGATGCTCATTCTTCTCTCTTCATTTTAACATTGTTTTGGAAGTTCTAGGCAAAGAAGTAAAATAAATAAATTAAGAAATAAGGATCAGAAAGAAAAAATTGTTTTTATTTGCAAATGACATGGTTATACACATAAAAAATCCCAACACATCTGGCAAACAATTTCTATGTGGATTTTTCAAGGTCATATGATACAAAGTTAATATACAAAATTTAATTGCATATGCTAGCAAGAGGCAATTAGAAAATAATTTGAATTCAACTTTAAATAGTATTAAAATAATAATTTGGAAACAAATTCAACAAAATATATGAAAGGCTTGTAGTATGATGACTAAAAATGTGCTAAGAGAAATTAAAGATGATTTAAATAAATGGAGAAATGCTCATTACTGAAACACATCTATTCATGAATAATCAGAAAACCAAAAACTGTATTTCTCACTTATATGTGGGAGCTAAACAGTCACAAAAATGGAAATAATAAACACTGGTGACACCAGTATGTAGGGAGTGCAAAGTGGAGCTAGGGCTCAGAAACTACCCATTGAGCACAAAGCCCACTATATGGGGAATGGGCTACCTACTATCCAATTCCCACCACCACACAATTTGTTCATGTAACAAATGTGCAAGTATACTCTCTGAATCTAAAATTCAAACAATAAACATAGAGAATCTCCTTATATTATCTAGATTCAATGCAATTCCAATTATAAATCCAGAAGTTTGTGTTTCTTTTGTTTTTTTTTGGTAGAACTAAAGAGCCAATTTTAATAAACGTGTTTGGAAATGCAGAATACAAAGTGTTTTTAAAATTAATAAAATATTATGACATTCTAAAGATACATCAACCCAAAGAGTGTGGAAATATCAGTAGAACAAGAAAATAATATAATTGAGAATCCAGAGGTAGAAAAACACATATAGTTGTGATTTCCAACAAATGTACTGAAACAATCCTATGGGAAAAGAAATTTGTTTTCAACAAATAGTGCTGGAATAACTGGACATTCATAAAATTAAAATAGTACAATTCTTGTATAAATACAAGAAAATTAATCTAAGGTAGACCATAGACCTAAAAATAAAAGCTAAAATTTAAAAATATTAAAAAGAAATTTTAGACAGGATTACAAATCAATTATCATAAACAAAAAAAGACAATTTAAACTTAAAATATGAAAAAAATCCGATTTTTAAAAATACCACTGAGAAAATGAATAATTTAACCATGGACTAGGGGAAAATGTTTTTTAAAAACCTAAATCTAAAAAAATAACTTGAATAAAGACAAATAAGGAAATAAAAAGGCAAAATATTTGAACAGAAATCACATAAAATGATAGACAAACAGGGCAACCCCCTCGGGTCCCCTCCCACTGTGGGAGATTTTCTGTCCTCTTAATAAATCCTGTTTTCACACTTAAAAACAAAAAAAAACAAAACAAACCTTAGAGGGCTAAAACAATAATAACAATGTGTTACCTTACATTTTTTTCTGCATGTCAATACTTTGGGAATGGTTCCGGAGGCTGCTTCTGCTTCAATGTCTTGAAATTGCTGTTAAAACACCTGATGAAGCTTCAAGCATCTAAAAATTTGACTATAACTGAAGGGTCTACTTTTAAGGTGTCTCATTCACATGCATGTTAAAATTCATGCTAGATATTGGCAGGAAGCTTCAATTTCTTACCATGTGGACCTCTCTTTCAAGCTGCTGTAGTGCTCTCATGGCCTGATAGCTACTTTTCCCAGAACAATCTGATAGCAAAACATCATCTACAATTTTTACAATTTATGGCCCAGTCTTAGTTCACTACACTAACATCTTATATGTTACACAGCTTAAAGTACTATTCCATGTGGGATGTTACACTAGGGCATGAATAACAGAAGGTGAGGAAACATTATGAAGGTTAGTCAGTTTCTTATACAAACTAAACATAGTTATATTTTCTTATAAAAACTACACCATGATGTAGTAACTCCACTCATAGGTGTTCATCAAAGAAATAAGAAAATACCTCTACACCAAGACTACACCTGTCCAGAGCTTTGTGGTCAGTACACACAATGTCCAGTTAATGTTGAGTACTTTACTAACCAGCTGTAAAGGCAGGACCATTGTTAGAGCCAATAGAGAGGGGGAGCCCAAACCTAGGATTGATGTCATTTAGTAAAAAACCTTGCAACTGTAAGTTTGGTTTTATTTCTTGTGGCAAAGGCCTTTATTTATCCAGAAAAAGTATTTACCAATGCCAGTAGATGTACCACACCTGAGGGGGTTTAATTGGGAGTTCTGCTGTTTGCCAGGAGCTTGGGACCAGGGGACTGGAGAGTAATGAATAAAAGATGCTGTGGTCTGACTGATGATATGTCCCCAAAATTTATGTGCCCAAAGTAATACTATTAAGAGGTGAAGTCTTTGGAAGGTGATTTGATCATGCTGGCTCCACTTTCATGAATGGGACAAGGGTCCTTATAAAAGAGACTTGGAGAACTCTGCCCTTTTTTAACTTTGGAGTGGAAAATAAGATCTAACCAGACATAGAACCTGCTGGTACCTTTATCTTAAACATCCTAACCTCAAAAACAGTAAGTAATACATTTCTGTTATTTAGAAATTAATTAGTCTGAGGTACATTGTTGTAGCAGTAAACTAAGATAATGGGATTGGGGTTTCTTTTAGGGCTCATGAAAAAGTTCTAAAATCAGATAGTGTTGGTGGTTGCATAAATTTGTAAATTTACTAAAAAACACTCTAAATTATATACTTTAAAATTTTGAATTTAATAATACAAAACTATATTTCGATAAAGTTGTCATTATATAAAACCTTTCATTTGCTTCAAATATTTCAAAACAATTTAAAATTTGTTAAAATATTTTATTTGTAATTCCTTGTAAGCTTCTTGGGAACAGGAGATGTGCCTTATCATTTTTGCTATTCTTCTACAAAGTCCTCTGGGTATAGAAAAGCTTTTCAATTATTTTAAAATTCACAAATAATAATTGTATATATTATGGGGAGCAATGTTATGTTTTGAGATTTTGTGTTATATACACACACAACACACAAACAACGTGGAATGATTAAATCAAGCTAATTATTCTACCTCAGTTTTTGTGATGAGAAATTTGAAATTTATTATCTTAGCAGTTTAAAAATATACATTACTATTAACTATACATGGGTGTGTGTGTGTGTGTGTGTACCATGCGGTGCTTTAGATCTCAATAACATTATCCTATCTGAAATATTTGACCATCACTCCATTTCTTATCCCCCAGCTCCTGATTGTTGTAATCACCATTCAAGCTCAAGTCTTTACTTCTATGATTTTGACTTTTTTTAGATTCCATGTAATGTTTGCTTTTCTGTGCCTGGTTTATTTCACTTAGCTTACTGTCCTCTAATTTTATTTCTGCTGTCAACAATGACAGGTTTGTCTTTTTTTAAGGCTAGGTATATTTCATTATTTATATATTCTATATTTTCTTGTCCATTAATCAGTTGAGACACTCAGATTGATTACATAACTTGGCTACTGTGACTAATGATACAGCAAACATGAGTGCCAATATCCCCTTGTGATACTGACATTATATATTTCTGTGCATATATAACCAGAAGGGATTGCTAGATTATATGGATTTTGTGTTCATCAATAGCCTTATTCAAATTCCTTTAATGTGATATATTTCTTATCTCACAGCTTTCACAATCATTCCTTTACCTTTATTTTACATTTTGATTATGATGTGCCTTGGTGAACTCTTCTTTGGATTGAATTTCATTGGAAACTCTTGAGCTACCTGTACATGGTTGTTGGAATCTTTACTCAGACTTGGAAAGGTTTTCAGCTATTATTTTCTTAAATCTGCTTTTTGGCCCCTTTTCTCTATCTTATTCTTGTATAATTTCTATTATGTAAAAGTTATTTCTCTTGATGATGGCCCGTAATTCTTATAGGTTTTCTTCATTTTCTTTCTTTCTTTCTTTCTTTCTTTTGTTCCTCTGATTAATTTCATGTATACTTTCAAGCTCACTTATTCTTCTTTCTGCTTGATTAAGTCTACTCTTCAGTCTTTTTACTGAGGTGAATTTTATTCATCTCTAGAATTTCTGTTTTTTAAAAAACTGTTTCTATTTCTTTGCCAAACAATTGTGTTTGTGTATTGTTTTCCAAGTTTAATTTTTCACCACTTTTTTATGATGTGAGAGTCCTGCTATGTTGCCTAGGCTGAACAAACTTTTGGATTCAAGTGATTCTGCCTCAACCTCCTGAATAGTAGGTACTACAGACATGCATCACCATGCTTTATTTAATTTTCTATGTGTACTTTTTTTTGCATTTCCCCAAACACTAAAAATATTCTGAATTTGTCAGTCATTTCATAGATCTCTATTTCTTTAGAGTCTATTATTGCAGCACAACTATTTATTTTCAGCAGTGTCACAATTCTTTGTAATTCTTTGTCCTTGCATTGGTCTCTTCACATTTGAGGAAGTGGTCACCTCTTCTGGCTTTTGCAGGTATTCTTTTTTGGGGGTAACCTCTTTGCTATTTAATATAGCCTAATATTTTGAATGTCAGCTGGTAGTGGTCATGGAAAGGTAAAGCTTGCTGTTACATTTTTCTCATTTTTTTTTCTGGGCTGCTGCCTGTGCTCAGAGGTTTAGTGGGACTGATATATTTGCTCTGTGATCTGCTAGTATAGTGGCTTGGCTATGCAAACAGGCAGGTCTGCTGGCTAAGTTCTTCTCAGGCAATATTACAGGCTAAATTCTCTAGCCAGGTGATACTTCTATTTGGAATCTGTAGTTGGGCAAAATCATAGGCTGGGCTTTCATGCTGGGTGGAGTCATTGCCCAATTGCTAGGGTCAAGAAGGGCAAGTTTGTCTGCTCTACAATTATGTATGAATATGGGCTAATGTCCTTTCTTGGGGGAGTCATGTGCAGAACTTTGGTGCCAGGTGAGATAGTTGGCTTGAAACTTGTGTCTATTAGACCTATCAAAGTTCTTCCTGTAGAAAATGATTGATGATTGTTCTTCCTGAAAAATATGATTGATGACTGCTCTTCCTGGTTGAATATCTTTACCGAGCAGAAAGAGCTACAACCAAGATCCATGCACTAGTTATTGTGAGCCCTACGCCACCTTTTTGTTTCTTGTTACTGCAAGTGGCCTAGCCCTGCTGATACCCCCTCTGTATGTTGTAACATGTGTCAGAAGTGGGCCTGCTGAAAAGTGTGCCATGATGTTGGAAGAGCTGAATGCCTGCTGGATGCCTCTTCCCCCCACCACAGAAAATGTGGGCCTAATGGAATCCTCTTTATATTGTCCTTTGCAGCTTGGGGGAGAAGTGATATGGTCAAAGTGAATCCATTACTTTTCTAATTTGCTTTTTTCTCATTTATGTAGTTCAGAAGGATGTTCCAGCCTTCCTCCTGAGTTCTAGGATTTCAGAAATGTGTTCTTGTCTTTGAATAATTGTTAGGTAAACTTTCTGTGAAAGCTACTGAAGTCAGGTATCATCTAGTCTGCCATCTTGTTAATGTCACGCCCACAACTCTTTTGAAAATAGTTCACAAATTATTGAAAATAGACATATTTTTGCAAAAAGTTAATTAAAGAGGCTGTCTTTGCATAAGATATTTACAACAAAATATAAAACCAGAACATTAGAGATAATATGAAGATTTTTATTGGTTAAATGCTTGGAAGGTTAATTTTACGTGTTAATTGGAAAGGCCATGATACACAACTATTTTGTCAAATACAAACAGATGTCATTGTGATGGAATGTTTTACATGCGATTAGCATTCAAATCTAAATTTTGAGTAAAGCAATTTTATCTTCCTAATGTGATGGATCATCCAAATAGTTGAAGGTCTTAGGATAAAAATGACAGAACCTTCTGATGAAAAGGGCATTCTAGCTCCCAACTGCATTTGGACTCAAGCTTTAAGATTAAATCTTTCTTGGGTCTCTAGCAGGGTGGCATGTATTGCAAATTTTGGACTTTGTTTATGCATTCACACACATACACACATGCACACACACTCACTATTGGTTCTTTTTTTCTGGAAAATACTGACAGTTAAAAAATCTGAACATCTTTCACCATTGTAAAAATTCAATAAAAATACTGGTGTTATATGCCCCCCCTTCCCCTGGCAGTTTCCAGCTACTACTAATCCTTCTTACAGTATTATGGTAAATGTGGAGGTTCTGCTTATGTTTTTTGTGTCTTTTATAAATCACTGGGAATTATAGACTCTAAATCCATCCAAGTTGCAAAGAAGCCCATAATTTTGTTCTTTCTGGCCGTGTAATAGTTCATCAGGTATACATACCATATTTTTTTATTCATCTGATTTTGATAGGCAGCACTGTTGGTTCCATGTTTTTGCTATTGTAGACAGCGCTGCAATAAACATTTATGTGCAAGTATCTTTTTTTTTTTGGTAGAGTGATTTAAGCTCCTCTGGGTATATTCCCAGAAAGGGGATTGTTGGGTCACATGGAAGGTCAATTTCTATTTCTTTTAGGAATTGCCACACAGTTCTTCATAGAGTTTGAACTTGTTTGCATCCCCACCAACAGTGTAGAAATATCCCTTTTTCTCCACATCCTCGCCACATGTTGTTTTTTGTTTTGTTAATGACCTTTCTTAACGGAGTTAAGTGGTATCTCAATGGGATTTTGATTTGCATTTCTCTGATGATTAATCTCAAAACAGGCAAAGTGGTGACTAAAAGGAGACCCAAACTTTACCTTTACGTATACCTAATCCTGAATTATACTCCACATCTTTTTTAAAAATTGTGCACTAAAAAAAAATAATGTAAGAGAAAAAGGGCAAAAATTGTTAGACCTCCCCTAGACATACTACAAATCATGAACTCTTGCTGCCCCAAATTCTTCCCTAGTAAACAACACTACAAATGTAAGAAAATTCTGCCCACAGCCCCTGAGGTAGTAAAATGGCACTATTTTGGAAAAAAATTTTCAATAGAATAAAATTTTCACAGTAAATAAATAAACCTTTGTTCCCAAGGGCTCTTTGATTCATTTAAAAAATTATAGTTTACTTCAACTTTTAAATTTTAACTGCTATTTTAAACTCCTTAAATCACTTTACACATCTATTCAAATACCTTTTGCATACTGTCTTAATTTACATGATCTCTACCTAAATTTCTAGGCTATTTATAAATAAACTCATTTTACCTAGGTACACAATTTTTACTACTTCCCAATAAGTTCCATTATTCTAGTCCTTTGCTATTGTCCTAATCATTCTTATTTCTACAAGTTCCTCTTGTTTAGTATCTACAATTTCCTTCATCTAGCCAGAATTCATTTACCAAAACATATCATGAGCTACAATTTCTCTATAAATCTTTTTTTATTATTCTGTCACATTTATCAATTTCCAACATCCTAGTCCATTTATGTCATTTTCTGAATTTTAGCTTTAAAAAACTATATTAGTTTATTAAGGCTTCTATAAGTAGGTACCACAGACTGGGTGGCTTAAGTGATAGTAATTTGTTGTTTCACAGTTTTATAGGCAAAAACTGTGAACACTATTTTTTAATAAAAGAGTAACAGAGAGTTCAGATAAGCAGTCTAAATGCTAATCTAACAGAATAGCTACGTTTCACAGAATTAGAATGGAATAAATAAAATCATTTAGAAAAGATTTTATTCTATGGTACAATTTCAGAAATATTTTCAAATATTTGAAGATAAGCAATTGATATATCTTTTCATTTAATATCATGGATTGTCTAGTAAAACCTTTGAAATTATCTGAATACAAGTAGAATTTTAGTTATACAGAATAGTAATATAAATGACTTTTTTTGGCATATGGATGTTCACCCTGTATAAAATATATTTCCAGAACATTATATTTTATTTTTCTATGAAATATTAATCAATTTAGTATTCACTAGTAACCCCATTTTTAGCATTTTCAATTGCTTACATATATAGGCCTGTACTGAATTTTTATTTTGAAATTGCTTTAAAAATAATATTTCCTCATTCATTACTAAGCTTAACAAAATCTTTCACATGTGTTCATTTTTATGTCATCATTTTGAAAATCTTACTTTTGCTGGGTGGGGTATAAAGCAATGCTTGTGGGTCCTTGACTCACTACTGAAAGGACTTTCAGAGTGCCCAACAAATTTAGCTTTTTTTCAGTCATATAAGGGAATGAGACCATAACAAAGCATTTACATACATCTGGACACCAGCTGCTTGTCCTCTGTGCTAAACAGCACTTATATAAGAAAGCATGCTTCATTTGCTATTTATCTCTTAGCATTTTAAGTCTCATATTTAAAACTGAATTTTGCATATTGATTATGACACAGTAGCACACATTATAAACAAAATATTCACAACTTAATAACTCTACAAAAGTATACATTGTTGGACTCAGTGATCGTTCATAATGAATTGAAAGAATAGCAAATGACAGAGTATTTTCATACTATGTGAGCAGATTTTCTAGACTTATGTATGTGAATTTAACCCAGGGTATATGTGGGAGTGTTCTTACTCTGTTGGAAGAAAATCATCTGCTAGAAGATGTTTATTGATTTATCTATTTTACTTTAAAACAGTGACTTTTTTATGTGCTTGTTGCTGATGCCACTTCAAAAACGTTAGAGTCACTAATGTTTCATTGTTAATATGATGTAAGGGGACTGTGAACTGCAAATATATAAAACAAGGCCACAATTTGTTGATTCATTTCAACAAATATTGATGATTTCTGGGATGCTGCATAATATTTTTTTTTTTAAAAAATTTCTCTGTGAATAGCTGAGGGAATTTTTTTACTGACTTTTTAATTAAAAAATGCCATATCAAAATCTTATAAGGGGCAGTAACTTTAGCAAGATGTCAGAATAGAAAGTGCCAGCACTAGTGTCCTTACAACAACACCAATTTAACAATATACCTTTGTAAGAAAATTAGAATTTAGTTAAGAAGTTGCAGTAACTGACAGAACAAAACAGAGAACAGCCACATTGTTAGAATAGTATCCATTACCTGAATCACCTTCTCCCCAAGCTGGTACACCTCCGAGCAGAAAGAAATCACTTTGCCTGGTGACTTCCAATGAAAGGAAAAAAAGCAGGGAGTAAGTGAAGCATGAATGCAACATTCTAGGTATTTCATGGCACCTAGCAACACACTTTTTGTATCTCAACCTACCCAGAGCACTGAGGAAATTGGTATAATTTAAATGAGACATCTAAAGACAAAGTAAAGGATTAGTGCTACAGCTAAAACATGCATCCCAAAATTGGGTTTGAAACAATCCTCAATTCAATAATTATAGAAAATGGGACCTTTCAGGGAATGCTTAAGTCATGAGAGTGTTGCTCTCATTAATAGATTAATGTCATTATAAAATGAATTGAGAGAGGCAGCTGGCCCCCTTTCACCCTTCTCTTTCACCATATGAGGACACAGTATTTCTTTCCTCTGAATAATGTATCAAGGTGCTATCTTAGAGGAAGAGAGCAGTCCTCATCAGACAACTGATTCTGCTGGCACCTTGATCTTGGACTTCCAGCCTCTAGATCTGTGAGAAATAAATCCATCCCTGTCCTTTACAAATTATTCAGTATTAAGTATTCTGTTATAACAGCACAAACTCTACTAAGACAAGCAGAAAGTTCCCCATATCCAGCATAACTCTGTGAAATTGGGAGAGGCATACAACCTTCATACTTGTGTCCCAGGAAGAAAATAATGGACATGGGCATGTAGCCAATGTTCTAGTCTTTCAGTGCACTGCCCTGGGAAAAATAGACAAATGGTCCATTAGGCACTGCCAGCATAGCTTTGCATACAACCCTGAGACTTCTTTTACTGTGTGGAGAGAGAAGAGTAGACCATGTATATTCATAGAAAAGTTTTGAGATTCTTCCAGTATTTGTAGCCAGGTTAAATGGTAAAGGTCTTTTTCTCTCTGAGTCCCTAAAGACTGGAAAAATCTCCTGGCTAGCAGCAGATTTATCAGTAGAAACCTTGCAGCCCAGACAAGATTGGTATACTATGTTCACGTTGCTGCAGGCGAAAAAAGCTATCAACAAAGAATACTATGTGCTACAAAGCTGTCCTTCAAAACTGAAAATTACACAAAGGCTTTCTCAGTAAAACAAAAACTGAAAGAATTCATCATAGCTGTATTAGAAGAAATGTTAAAAGTAAATTTAGAACAAAAAATGCTAAACAGTCACATAAAAAAATTAATATAAAATTCACTAGTAAAATTACTGTGGACAAAAAATATTGTAAAGGTGTTGTATGGTTTCATTTGGACAAAAAATATTGTAAAGGTGTTGTATAAATTACTTTGAATTTTAATATAAAAGAAAAGACAATTGTATGAAGAATATAACTACAAAAATGTGTCAATGGATACAAAATACACAAGATAGAAGTTGTGACATAAATAACGTAAAGTATATGTTGGGAGGACAAAGTAAAACGGGGGTTTTTGTATGCAATTGAAGTTCATTTCTTTCAGTTAACATAGATTTATAACCATAAAACATTTTGTGTTATTCTTATGATAACTACACACACAACAAACAAGCAAAATAAAACACAAAGAAGGAAAGAGAGAAATAGAGAAAAAATTGCTATAGGACAGAAAAAAATGAACTAAATGAAAATAGCAAATACTTCCCTATGAATATCTTTAATAAAAATTGTTTAAACTCCACAACAAAATACAGTGTTGAGTAGATTTTTTAAAAAAGAAACTATGTGCTGTCTACAAGTGATCTACTTCAGATTTAAGGGAACTCAAACTGAAAGTGAAGTAATACAAAAATAAATTGCTATTCAAATGTAAACAAAACAAACCAGGGTTGGTTATACTTACATCAAACAAAATAGACTGTAATTCAAATACTGTCACAAGAAAGAAGAATATATAATGATAAATAGATAAATTTATCATGATGTCATAAAAATTATATATATGCACAAATCAGAGCAACTAAAAATATTTAGGAAACATATAGAAGAAAGGGAGAAATAGATCACAGTCATAAAAATTATATATATGCACAAATCATCAGAGCAACTAAAAATATTTAGGAAACATATAGAAGAATGGGAGAAATAGATCACAGTACAATAATAGTGAGGCTTCAATACCCCAACTTTAAAGAAAAAATAGAACTTTCAGATGGGAAATAAATAATGAAATAACTATGCACAAAATGGGACTAACAAATATATAAAAGGCATTCCATCAAACAGCAGGTAAATACAAATGTCTCTCAAGCACACATGGAAAATTCATATTAAATTGCATCTTAGGTCGCAAAATGTCTTAACAAATTTAAGAAAATTGAAATCACACCACATAACTTCTCTACCACAATGGAATATAACCAGAAATCAGTAAAATAAGAAATATCGTAAAACTAAAAAAAGTGTGAACATGCTTTTGAACAATAAATGGGTAAAAGAAGAAATTTTTAAAAAAAGACAAAAAATAAAACTGCATGCTACCACAACTTATGAAATGCAGTAGAAGTAGTATTAAAAGGAAAATTTGCAGCAATAAATTTCTACAATAATGAAGTTGTCTTTAATCTAGGATCGGGGGAAAAACAATAAAAGAAAAAGGAAGAAAAAAAGAAAAAGGTCTCAAATTAACAACTTAACGGTACCACAAAAATCTACAAGAAGAACAAACCAAATCTAAAATTGGCAGAATTAAAAAAATCAGAACAGAGACAAATAAATTAGAGATAAGTTAAAAAATAGAAAAGATAAATAAAATTAAAAGTTGTTTTAACTAGACTAAGAAAAAAATAGAAGATTCAATTTCTCAATTTGATACAATCAGAAATGTTGAGAACCAGTGCAACTAATGCCACAGATACTAAAAAAGACACCACTATGAAAAATTATACGCCAAAAAAATTAGATAACCTAGAAGAAACAGAAGAATGTACTAAGATTGAATTCTGAAGATATAGAGACCTAGAAAGACAAGTAAGATTTAATCAGTGATCAAACACTCCCCCTGCAAAAAATATCCAACACAAGATATCTTTATGTGTGGATTCTACAAAATATTTTTGAAAGATATAACACCAATTTTACTCAAACTTTTTCAAATCATTGAAAAGAAGAGAACACTACTATGCTCAATAATGAGACCAGCATTATTCTGATAGTAACGTCAGACAAAGACACTAGGAAAAAAGTGAACTACAGACCAATATTCCCGGTGAACATATGTACAAAATCCTAAAGAAAAAATAAGCAAACTAAATGTAACAACATATTAAAAATTATACACCATGACCAAATGAGATTTATCCCTGGCACATAAGGATGATTCAGCATACACAAAGAAACTATGATATGTCAGATTAACAAAATGAAAGATAAAAATCACCTGATCATCTTGATATATGAAGAAAAGTATTTGATAAAATCAACAACTTTTCAGCATAAAAACTTTCAACAAACTACATACAGAAGAAATTTATGTCAACATAGTGCATACCATATATGAGAAGCTCACAGACAACTTCATAGTGGTTAATGATTATAAGCTTTCCTTCAAAGATCAAAAAATCAGCAGAAATGGCCACTCTCACCACTTCTATTCAACATAGAAGTAGAAGTTTTAACCAGAGGAATTATGTAATGCATGGAATTAAAACCGTCTAAATTGGAAGGGAAGAAGTAAAATATTCACGTTTGCAGGTGACATGCGTAGAAAACCTACTCTAGTAAAAAATTGTTATACTTAAACATAAATTCAGTAAAGTTGCAGGACATAAAATCTACATATAAATAGCTGCATTTTATACACTCACAATGAACTATCTAAAAAGGAAATTAATAAAACAATCCCCATTGAAAATAACGTCAACAAGCCTGGCTCGGTGGCTCAACCTGTAATCCTGTGCCTTGGGAGGCTGAGGTGAGTGGATTGCCTGAGCCCGCGGGTTCTAGTCCCGCCTGGGCAACTTGGCGAGACGTCATCTCTACAATAAATCAAAAATTAGCCTGGCGTGGTAGCGTGCACCTGTAGTTCCATCTACTTGGAAGGCTGAGGAGGCAGGATCACTGGAGCCCAGCAGGTCGAGACTGTGGTGGCCGGGAGCAGCCACTGTACTCCAGTCTAGGGGACAGTGAGACTCCAACTCAAAAAAAAAAGAAAAGAAAATAACATCAACAAAATACTTGTGAATAAATGTAAACAAAGAGTTGGAAGATTTGTACACTAAAAACTGCAAACACTAATGAAAGAAAAAGTAGACCCATGCAAATTGGTGGGGAGACAATATTGTTAAAATGCACATATTGCCCCAAATTAATCTACAGATAATGGAATACCCATCAAAATCCCAATGGTAATTTTTTTTTGCAGAATTAAAAAAGACTCTAAAAGTCTTATAGAATCACAAAAGACTATGGATACCAAAACTATCTTGAAAGAGAATTCCAAATCTGGAGGCCTCACACTTTCTGATTTTAAAATATAGAACAAAGCTATGATAATTAAAACTGTATGGTACTGGCATAAAGACAGATTTACATTCCAATGGAAGAGGATAGAGAGCCCAGAAATAAACCCACGTATATACAGGCAACTGTCATTTTATGAGGATGCCAAGGCTACAGAAAGGGAAAAATAAAAATCTCTCCAAGAAATGCTGGATATCTTTGTGCAAAATGATACAGTTGAATACTTATATTACATCACATGTAAGATACCACTCAATATGGATTATTTAAATAAAAAATTTAAAACTATAAAACTGCAGTTTTTCAGAAAACATAAGGAAGGAAAAACATAGGAAAAGAGCTTCTTGACATTGGCCTTGCAATTATTTTTTGGATATTACACAAAAAGGAAACAAATAATAATAATAAACATGTAGAACTACATAAATTTTAAAAGCTCCTAAGTAGCAAACAGTCAATATAAAGGAAAGTAAGCCTAAGAAATGGGAGAAATTATTTGCAAACTATATATCTGATAAATGATCAATACGCAAGTAACTCTTTATAACTCAATAGCAAAAAACAAAACAAAACAAAACAAAAACAAATAACACAATCAAAGAATGGATAAAGGACTTTAACAAATTGACTTTTTCTTTCCCCCCCAAAAATAATTTACCAACAGGAATAAAGGTGCTCAATGTCACTAATTATCGGAAAGATGCAGATAAAACCATAATCAGATATTACTTCACACCTGTCAGGATGACTTTAAAAAAAGGATATCTAGTGTTGCAGATGTGGAAAATTTGGAAACCTTGTACAATATTGGTGGGAATGTAAAATGATGCTACTGATATGGAAAATATGATGGTTCTTCAAAAATAAACAATTAAACTATCATATAATCCAGCCGTTCCATTTATGAATATATATCCAAAAGAATTGAAATCAGAATTTCAAAGATATATATGCAATTTCAGGTTCAATGCAGCATTTTTCACAATATCTGATGACATCTAGAAACAACCTAAATATTTATCATCAGAAGAATGGATAATTAAAGCGATATATATATATATATATATATATATATATATCTATATATATGAAGAGGCATCCCCCCCAAAAAACCCCAGAAATGTATTTATTAAAAAATTCTGTATTTAGTAATTCATGTTTAAACCTTCAAAGTACTCTCCATTTGATGCAATACACCCATCGAGATGTTTTTCCCACTGCTCAAAACAGTTTTGTACTCATCAATTTTGTTACCTTTTAGTGTTTCTGTCATTTTTTTGGTTTCACCTCTTCCCCATCAGCAAAACATTTCCCTTTGAGGACTTTTTTCATACAAGGAAACAAACCAAAAAAAGTTGCTCAGGGTAAGATCTGATGGAGAGGGAAGTTGGGGCACAGCCTCATGCCATTTTTGGTGAAAAATTGTTGAACCTCAATATGATATGGGCAGGTGCTTTGCCATGGTAAAAGAACCAGTCTCCTGTTTGCCACAACGGGATGTTTCTACTGCAAATCGTAATGTAGCCATCTCCAAACCTCCAGATAAAAAGTTGGGTAGACTGATCCAGAGGAACACATTTTGAGTGTACTACATGGAGCCCATCCTCCGAAAAGATAATTCCAGTGTTTTGGGGGTCTCCTTTCATACATACTTTAAAATATTATTCAGTTTTAAAAAGATAATATTTTGTCATATGTTACAACATACATGAAATGAGAGATCATAGTAAGTGAAATGTCATTTATAAGGAATGAATACAGCATGGTTTCTTCCACTTGTATGTAAAATCAAAGATATTCAAACTCATAAAAGCAAAGAGTCTGGGGGAAGAGGAGATAGGGAGTTAGTTAATAGTTACAAAGTTAGTTATACAAAACTAATAAGTTCTAGAGCTCTGCCTATAGTAAACAATAACGTATTATGCACTTAATTCTTAACAGAACCATTCTTTTGTTGTGCCCTTACCACATACAACACACATGTGCATGTGCACACACATATATACACACAAAAGGGAAATATGAGAAAATGCTGATGCTGATTAATATTTGTATTATCTCTATTGTTAAGATGGTTTAGTGGGCGCATACAAAGGCTCATACACCTCAAATTATGTAAATAAATATATGCAGCATTTTGTACATCAAACATAGCTCAATAAAGCTGTTTTTAAAAAAATCTAGAATGATGCCATGATGCAAGTAATATTGCTCAAACAACATAAAAAAAAAGTATTTTAAAAAAATATCCAGTAATAAACAATTTGCACTGCTACTTGAATTCTGTAACAGTTAAGGTTGTGTCAATGTTAGTGCAAAATTCATAAGCTTACAATTTAGCTTAAACTTTGTCTTCATCATTTTGAGGAGGCAGAAATAATAAAATGCAGCAGCAACATTGTGGAAAATATACTATCTATCATCGAATTATAAAAACTAAAGGAAGACTGCAAATAACTATATGTGTTCTATATCATCCCAATAAACAAAAAATTTAGAAAATATTTATACAATACTAGTGCAAATAAAAGCTAAGAAGTCCAGGTTTGGTGGCTCAGCCTGAGGTGAGTGGATTGCCTGAGCCCTTGTGTTCAAGACCCGCCTGGGCCACTTGGCGAGACCTCATCACTACAATAAATCAAAAAAATTAGCCAGGCGTGTTAGTGCGTGCCTGAGGTGGAAGGATTACCAGAGTCCAGCAAGTCGAGGCTGCGGTGGCCGGGAGTGGCCACTGCAATCGTCTGTGTGACAGAGTGAGACTCCAACTCAAAAATAAAAATAAAAATAAAAGCTAAGAAAAAGTTTGACAGAAGAAAGAAAGTAAAGGAGGAAAACAGAGAAAATAAAGAAGAAAAAAGAATGCAGCTAAAAGTGTATGTCAACAGGGTTAGATAATTCTAGCCTCTTCCAAGGTGTATAGCATTTGTCTAATGAGTCATAATGGTGAGTCTCATTATGTCAGAGTTTTTAAAAGAGATACTCTGACTCATCTATCCAGCCTATTCTAAACAGTTCTCTTGTTGCTAGCAAATAATAGAACAAAAAACTTTGGTCAAGGATCAGGGCATGTATGATTAGAAGTCCAAAATATCTTTCAATACATTTTTTTCTTATGGCAATTATTTTAGTACTTGAATGTATATCTCCATGTAAAAATTTAAATTTCCAAAGCACTCTTTTAACAAAATTATCTTGCAAAAAGCTAATTGTATTCTTAGGTTCATAGAGATCTCTTATAATTTTGTTTTCTTGTCAACAATTTCCCTAAACATAAAAAGTTACTATGCATGTGGTCTTCCAATTAATTTCAGGAAAATATCAAGCTCAATTACTCTTGTATAACTTATTTGTAACTATATTTTGTAGCACTTATCAATCATATTTATAAAATCGTTATTGTAACTACTTATTAATGACCTCTTCCCATAAATTAAAAATAATTTTAACCTGGTGTTAACTAATATGACATAAAACTTTGAATCTGTTAAAAAAAGAGAGAGAAAGAAATCTAGGAAGGCCATACTCATTCTGCTCATGGCTAAAGCATATGCATATGCTATAACACATATGTTGCTATTGCATACTAGAATGTTCATAGTTTTGTTAAAAAAAAAAGCCAAACTCTAAAATATTTAAAGAGATTTATTCTACACCAATATAAGTAACCATGGCCCAGGATATAGTCTTTATGACCACTTATATTCCTAATTCTGAATTGTATCCTACCTTTAAAACAAAAATTTAAAAAAAATTTTAAATGAATATAAAACAAAAAAATTAAAAAAAAGAAAATGTGTCCAAAGTGCTCAAGTTACAATTTGGTTTTATACATTTTAGGGAGACGTGTTACAAGCAAAAACATAAATCATAAATGTAAGGTAAATTTAATGGAAGGATTTACAGGTTATATAGGTGGATTCAAAGATTTTCTGAGTGACAATTGGTTGATAGAGTTAAGCTTTGTCTAAAGAATCAAGAAGTCTGTAGAAAGGAATGCTTAAGCTAAGATAAAGGGGTTGTGGAAGCCAAAGCATTGTTATTTAGATGAAGTCATATAGATGGCAGCCTCAGAGAACATGTGATGCCATAGCAGAGTCAGGTTGGAAATTAGTAACTTATTTTCACAAACTGTTTTGTAAGTCTTATGATATCTAAAAATTCTGGTCAGTTGTACCTAAACTCTAAAAGGGAAGGAGTATAATGAGGTGTGTCCAACGTCTCTTGTCATCATGGCTGAAATTCAATTTCTTAGGTTTCTCTGGGGGTCTCTATGGCCAAAATGAGGGATTTGTTTAGTTGATTGAGGACCTTAGGATTTTATTTTTGTTTACAATAGTCAAGAGGATAATAACAAATCGGTACAGACTCAACACTAATAAATGATTTTGTTAGTGGTTTTTTTCATCAGTTTTCAATGTAGAATTAATTACTGTTCCAAAAAGTTTTGGTGGAAAAATGTAGCAACTAGCAGTCATTAGGTTCTTGTGAATTTTAATAGCTGTTAGGCAGATTTCAATAAAAGAAAGGGGGTTCACAGTTCTGTTTAATCTCTACTTCTGAGATAATTTTAAACCAAAATTAAAACTGTTGGCCAGGATAAGGAAAGAAAGGGTACAACACTATCTCTTTTCCTTTGTCTTTTTCTCTCTTAATTGTTGACAGAATGGACTCAACAAGGAATCTTGAGTCACTAAAGATGACCAACAGCAAATAAACACTATCTTTCCTAAACCTGAAGGGAAAAACAGGGAGAATAAAACCAGCCCAAATTTTAATGGAATTGATATTTATGTTTCTTTTTTAATAAACATGGACATTAACCCTCCCAGCTTTACAACTTTCATTTGTCTTATCTGAATTTCTTCTTCAGGAAACCAGCCCTCAGGCAAGGGACTGAAACACTACTAAATCACTGCATCCAGACAATGAGATGCCAGACTTCCTCACTCATGAGGATTGCTACCTTACTTTTTCCTAATTGCTGTTTTCCTGCAGAAAGTTACATTTTGCCTCACAATATAAATCTTCAGCTTCTTTTGAACAGGGAATTGGATTTGAGACTGAATCTTCCATACTAAAATAATATCACTCAAATAAAAAGTCTTCTTTCCTGGCAATAATTGTCATTTCCGTGCTCGGCTTTAAATGTGGTGAGAAGCAGAACCCAACTGAATCCCTGGTGTTTTAGTAACAAGAGTAGTAATACCAAAGCCTAACAGAAGTCAGATTGGAGTGGGCCACTGAAAAGCAACTGTAGATTTAAGTATAGCATCTCTTGCTAAAAATGTAATGTTTAAGTAGGGATGGAGCAGGTAGAAAATACTGTAATAAAATAAACAAAATGCAAAATCGAAAATACTGTATTAAAATAAACAAAATGCAAAAAGACCAGAATTGATTTATTAAAAATGTGTATTTATTATTTTTACACACAACTTCAGCCACCTTCAAGTACTCTTCATTTGATTAAATGCATTTATTTATTTACTTATTTAAATGTAAGGAGGACAGGCAGATCTGAGATGCGAGAACACTGTTCAGAACAATTTTTATCATTGTCAATTTTGATTCCTTTTAGGGCTTCTGCGGGTTTTTTTTAAACCTTTTCCACATTGACAAAGCATTTCCCTTTGAGGTCTTTTGTCCATTCAGAGACACACAAAAACTTTGCACTGGGTGAATAGGGAGGGTGAGGTAAGGTTGCCTGCTGTTTTTGGTAAAAAACAAAAACAAAACTGCTGAACACCCAGCACAGTGTGGGCAGATGTGCTCATAAATCACATACAGAAAATGGGCAAAAATGTTGAAAGAATAAAAAAAAAATTGCAATTGAATGCAGCCTCTCACAAAAACAATAGCAGCAGCTAAACTGATGCCGATGAGTTTCTAGAACACTTACGTAGTGGAGAAAGCTTGTACTACAAGCGGTCCACCTTCCAAAAAATAATTCCATTTTGGGGGGTATCCCTCCTCGTATTTGGTCTTTGTCTCTGGTTTTATGTGTTCTGTGCTTCCAAAATGTTTGTAATTTTCTGAGTGATGAGTCTTTTGTATGCTACTAAGATTATTTAAGGCAGGGACAATCTAGATATTTTTGTATGTTTGGCTCTATTCAATGGTAAAGTCAACCAGGTAACTAAAGAGAACTCAATTCCCACCACTTTGCCTCTAAGCAGAGGAGAGAAGACGAAGATTGAGTCTACTCACCAATGGCCAGTGATTTAGTCAAATATGCCTACATAATAAGCCTTCATAAAAATTCCTAAACAGAAGGGTTCAGGGAACTTCTGATTTGGTGAACACATTGATGTGTTGGGAAAGCAACACATCTGGAAAAGGCATAGAAGCTCTGCACCCCTAAGACCTCCCATATATTGCTCTATGACTCTCAAATTTGGTTGCTACTGAGTCATTTTCTTTATAAGCTGGCAATTCTAAGTAAAGTATTTTTCCAAGGTTTGTGAGTCTAGAAAATTGTTGATTGAGAGACCATCAGAACTTCCAAATTTATAGTTTTTCAATTAGAAATGTGGGTAGTCTGGAAATCCTATTTGTGGCTGTCATCTGAGGCAGGACCAGCGTTGCGGCACTGAAACCTTGACCTATGGGGTTCACACTAGCTCCAAAAATTAGTGGCAGAATTGACTTGTAAAACATCCAGTTGGTTTTAGAGAATTGCAGAATTGGTTTTGGAAAAAGATACATAGTTGGTGTCAGAAAAAAATATCATGAATTTGGTGTCAGAAGTGGTGTCAAAAAACATCACAAACAATCCCCATCCTTTTTTATATCTCTGCTTCTGCTTCTGTCTTCCATGGGCTTATTATGACTGGGAGTCAGTCCAGCAAGGTAACCCAAGGTAGTATATTCTGTAGTGGAGGTTATAGGAAATAAAAAAAAATTATATATATGTCTTTTCCTCCCCTATTAAGTTCATGGCTGATGGCTGATGTTCCTATATCAAAGGACAGATTAACAAGAGAAAAGCCTATAAATGTATTTGATGCAAGTTTTATGTGACACAGGATCCTTCAGAAATAATGACACGAAGAAGCAGAAGTAAGCAGGAATTGTCCAGATGAAATAGATGAATCAAGTTGTAAAGTTCTGGAGACAATGAAGCAAACGCCATGTTTGGATAACTGAAAAACTTTCAGTGTGAAGAATACAGAATATTGTAGGTCATTGGTGAGGAGAGTAACAAGTGAAGAAGTTAAATAAATAAATAATGCAAAGATTATTTTTAAAAATCTAGAGAACCTGTTATAAATTTAGATTTAATACTGAGTGTAATGGAAAGTCATTGAGGAGCCTTTAGTAGGTGTAGTAATAACCATATTGACACTTTAAAACTTTCAATGTCAAATTTTTACTATTTTTAAATTTATTTTCTTCCTTATGTATTACTTGGAAAAATATTTACTGATAGCCTACTATAAGCCAGATACTGGATGCTCAAGGTACAGTACCAAACTAGGCTTTTGAAGATGAATTGTAGGGAGCAACAAAAACAAAAGGCAATGTAGAAAGCCACCACAATTATCCAGTTGTGAATCATTAAAGGCTATGATGTTCCTGAAATAAAGAAAAGTGAAGTTCCACAAGGTGTTCAAGAGGTGTAATTAAAAAGAGGTGGCTATTGGTTTGTTGAGGGAGCAGATGGATGGAAAGAACTTAAGAATGGCTTACTGGTTTCCAGTTTTAGCACATATAGGTGTAAAGTGGTGTCTTTTATTGGTATTAAATTTGGGGGTAAACCGGGTGTGGTGGTAATCACAGCACTTTGAGAGGTGAAGGCAAGAGGATTGCTTGAGCCCTCAGGATCGAAACCAGCCTGGGTAACTTGGTGAGATCTAGTCTACAATAAATCAAGAAAAAAATAGCTGGACATGGTGTCACAAATCTGTAGTTCCAGCCACTTGGCAGGCTGACGTAAAAGAATTGCCTAAGTCCAGCAGGTCAAGGCTGCAGTGGTCATGAGCGTGCCAACAGGATGTTTGACAAGTCAATTCTGCCTGGGCAACAGAATGAGACTTTGATTCAAAAATAAATAAATAAATAAATAAATAAATAAATAAATTGGTTTCAACAACTTGAATTTTTTTTATATTCAATATTTTTTATTATGATATTGTGGGGTACAGTTAAGGGTTAGGTATATAAATATGCTTCGTTCAGGCACCCTTGTTGATAAAAGGTGTCTCCCCAACCCCAGACAGGTATTTACTACCATTAATCCCATCACCCTCCCCCTCCCCCCCATAGTTTCCCACCACTGTCAGTCATTTTCTTATGGTGATACGTAGGATGATCAAGGTCTACTATATGAGTGAGAACATGTGAAACTCAGTTCCCCCCATCCCCAGACGGATATTAACTACCATTAATCCCAGCACCCTTGCCCTCCTTGTCCCCCCAATAGATTCCCACCACTGTTGATCCTTTTTTTATAGTATTACGATAGATGTTCAAGGTCCACTTATGAGTGAGAACATGTGATACTCAGAACTTTGTTGCTGTGAAAGATCACTCAGTATTATAGACTCTAGTTCCATCCAGGTTGCTGCGAAATTCATGATTTTGTTCCTTTTTGTGACCGCATAGTATTCCATTGTGTATATGTACCACATTTTTTAAATCCAGTCCTCTTTAGATGGACAACATGGTTCCTTCCAGGTTCTTGCTATTGTGAACAATGCTGCGATAAACATACATGTGCAGGTATCTTTTTTATAGAGTGGAGTTCTTCAGGACATATTCCCAGTAGGAGGATTGTGGGGTCATATGGGAGGTTGATATTTAGAGCTTTTAGGAAGAGCCACACAGCTTTCCACAGAGGTTGTACTTGTTTACACTACCACCAACAGTGTAGAAGTGTTCCCTTTTTGCCACACCCTCTCCAGCAACTTATTTATTGAGTTATTGATAATTACCATTATGACTGGAGTTAGGTGGTATCTCAGAGTTGTTTTGATTTGCATCTCTCTGATGATCAGTGAGGTTGAACATTTCTTCATGTGTCTGTTGGCTGCTCGGATGTCTGCCTTTGAGAAGCGTCTGTTCATATCTTTTGCCCATTTTATAATGGGGTTGCCTGTTTTTTCTTTTCCGCACGTTTGCATTCCTTGTAGATCCAAGATGTTAAGCCTTTGTCAGACCTGTAGTTGGCAAATACTTTTTCCCAGTCTGTAGGCTGTCTCCCTGCTCTCTTGATGGTTTCTTTGTCTTTGCAGAAGCTTTTCAATTTTATGAGGTCCCACTTTATCTTTTCTCTTATGGCTTGTGGGTTTCGAGACTTGTTCAGGAATTAGGTGCCAGTTCCAATTTCCATGAGGGTATGTCCTTCATTTTCTAAGGTTCTTATGGTTTGAGGTTTTACATTTAGGTCTCTGATCCATTTGGACTTAATTTTTGTGTATGGGGATAGATAGGGGTTCTGGTTCAATCTTCTGCATGTGGTCAGCCAGTTTTCTCAGCACCATTTACTGACTAGGTTCTCCTCTCCCCAGTGGTGTGTGGTGGAGGCTTTGTTGAAGATGTTGGTTGAGAAATTGAGGTTATGCTTCTGGAATCTCAATTCTATTCCATTGGTCTATATGCCTGTTCCTGTACCAATACCAAGCTGTTTTGATGATTGTAGCTCTATAGTAAAGTTTGAAGTCTGGTAATGTGATTCCTCCTGCTTTGTTTGTTTTTTTTTTGCTGAGGATTGTTCTGGCTATTCTTGGTCATTTGTGTTTCCATATGAATTCCTGTGTTGTTTTTTCTAGGTCTGAGAAGAATGTTGCTGGTAATTTGATGGGTATTGCATTGAATCTGTAGATTGCCTTA
>CAUYQG010135291.1:0-18452 GCA_963574415.1 Tarsius wallacei
TAGTTCCAGCTACTTGGAAGGCTGAGGCAGAAGGATCGCCGGAGCCCAGCAGGTTGAGGCTGCGGTGGCCGGGAGCGGCCACTGCACTCCAGTCTGGGCGACAGAGTGAGACTCCAACTCAAAAAAAAAAAAAAAAAGAAAAAAAAGAAAAAAACACTTTTTAAAAATAGATGTTGCTGATTACAGGTTTATGGAAACTATTTTGTATGTTTTATTTTATTACAACTTTTCTACAGTCAACAAATATTTCCCTTAAAGTCATAAATAAGCATTATTTTAAAACTCTCATACTGTTGAGAATTCAAAATTATATTTATTTAATTATTAATTTTTCTTATTTTCATTATCAAAATAAGCCAAGATTCTTATTTCTTTTTAGGAGGTTTTTTTTTCTTTTAGTTTATGGTAAAAAATCTAAGTGCTTGTTTCAGTGGGTTTTTTGGTGGTTGGAACATGGTTTTTCATGAGCTGCAGCTTATTCATCATTAGCTCTGAAAGTCTTTATAAGTGTGTTTTTTTAAAAGAATTTAAAGAGTTAAATACTTTTTTTAAAAAAGAAATTACCTTTCTTTAATATATGATTAGTTGTGGCTATTGTTATCTCTTATTCCTATGACAGTTTCATTCTGATGCTGCCTGACAAAAACAAGACCACAAGTTCCTCAGGTCCTTTCATGCAGGACATATGTTCTGCTTTGGAGAAGATGGAATCAGGCAGACCAGGACCCAAAATGACCTTTAGCTCCTCTCAGAAATAACAGCACTTTTGTGATGAGCCAACAACCTCAAGAAAAACAAACAAACAAACAAAACGCCTAAACAAGCATACTCTCCCCGGGGGACAAGGGGCTTTTCAACACCCACATTATCTACCAATAGACTCTTACTGTGTACTTTTAATTGGAACTAGCAAGCATGTAACCTGAGCCATAAGTGAAAATATGATATAAAATCATTATTTAAAAGTTGTTTAATATCATTTAGTGAAAGCTTTTAATATTCTTAGTGACACCTTTTTTTTCAGTCCCTTGAGATGTGAAAACAAAATGGCATGTTTTCTCATTAGGAAATTCTCATAAAAATCTTACAAAACAAAATTAAATTTTCCCTTCAACTTTCAGGTCAAATCCTATGGTCCATAAATCTCAAAATTATTATTTGACTCCCTGAACCATTATAGTATCCTTCCTGTGTAGGTGTGTGGGAAGTATGTTTTACTTCCCAAATCAATATTTTCTAGAGGAAGAGTATTAAGGAAATAAAATTAAAAAAGAGAGAGGAGAAATCTTTCCAACTAAAATAAATTTTAAAAATCAACTAAAGTAACTTTTTTGGTTTTTGTTTTGTTTTGCTTTTCAGATGTCAGGTCAAGAACTGTTATTTTTCTCCACGAAAACCTCATTAGAGTGACCACAGTTCTTAGAAGATACATTTGGTACTGCTGGAGAACTGACACTTTTGTGTCAGTTCTCCCTGCCAACTCTGGTTGTTCTTGGCAAAAAAAAAAAAAACAAAAAACACCACTTGGATGTGAACTCAGATTGAAGCTGCTGTCCAAAGTCCATGGCCTACATTTTAAAGAGAAATTATAGAGGAACTAAAGCAGCTCACCAATGACTCCTGAATTTTGGAGTCTTCTTTTTAAGCTGCAGTCGATTAGAGGAATCGCTGTATTCTATTTTCCCATCTTTATAAAGCTCCAATTTCCTCAACTTTGTAGCAGCCACTATACATGATACTGAATTTCAAATTGCTTTTCTACTAATGTTAAAAGAGAATTTCTCTGTTTGGTTTCCATTAATCCACCTATGTAATTTTCATTTTACTGTGGCTGACTCATATTCAAGTGATTATCCTTTTTAGTTTGGTTAACTATAGTTCCATGGTTTTATGAATTTGGGAGCTAAACAGTAATATTTCAGTAATACATTTGAAAATAAGGGGAATGATTTTTCTAGTTTGCTAGCATATGCTAGTTCTTGGTCCATGGTAGATGTATGATAAATATTTGTTAAATGAATTATGAAAAATGATTTAATTAATTTAATTGCCATTTTTATAAGTTAAAATTTCATGATTCAACCTACTACCCCAGAGAGATATTATAGAATGTACATAATGTATTAGCTGCAAATTGCAAGGCAACAGAAAATGCAATTAATAGTGACTTGAAGAGTTAGGGATTTATTTCTCACACATAGTAAGCCTAGAATTTGGCAGCCCAGGACTGTGGCATCTCATGTGTGATTCTCATATTTTTCGTTGCAGGGTTGCGTTTCCTCCTATAAGTATAACATGAACATTTCAAGCAGAAGGACAAGAAGAAGGAGACAGTATCTACCTGCATCAGGGAAACAAAGCCTTTTGCAGAAATCTTTTTGCTATACTCCCACTATGTCCCAGAGGCTATCACTGTATCTCATGGCTGCCCCTTGCTGCAGCAGAGGTTAGAGCATTAACAGGATTTTTGGTTAGACACATTTCTACCCCCAAAAAAATCAGTGACCTGTTAGAAAGAAGAACAGACTATTAATTGTGTAGGCATCAGCCATGTCTGCCAGAAATGAGATAATCCATGTGAAGTGCTTAGTGTTTTACATTAAGCAATTATGATACAGTGGGTTCAAGTTTATAGTATTGGTGCATATTAGGTGCTGTAGAAACACAACAGAAGTAACTAATCCTGCTTGGGGCAATCAACTTCCTCAATGTAGATTGGTTATTTGTATATGGTCAATTTCTGCATGACACTGAATACACACATTGCTTGACTTGCTGGCACAGCCCAAGCAATGACTTGCACTTATTTTTGCAGATGTTGATCCAGATTTGGATGCTCACTCCCCAACACAAACAGTGTTGGTCACAGCCTCTGCAGGTTGGCCAAACTAGAGCCCTGAGGCTCTGGCTTCTCCAGTTGTTACCCAGAGCAGCCCAGTGACAAATTGAGAAGTATACAGGTATTAAAACTCCATGAGACAGACTTGGATCAGTGAGAAATCATGAATGAAAAGAAACCAAAAGATATGTTCTTTGTCCTCTTTTCCCATACACAGACTATCGTGAGGCACAGTAGTATTATGGCCTCCTGAGAATATCTGTCATGTTTGCGTGATTAGTCTCACCTATTATCAGGGATGGCCAGGTGGACCACAGTTCCATCCCTCAGATCTCTTTCTACACTCTCCTGCTTCACTCACCCTGTCCTTTTCTTCTTTCCCTCTGGAATTGCACCAAGGCTAAAACATGCCTCCATATCTCATTCTCTATCTTCTGTCCCAAAGTCACCCAATTCAGCTTCGCTTTAACAATCTACGCAGTTCCTATTTCCCAAGGAGGGCACTTTACAAGCAGTAAAACTGTTTCTGGTAAATAAACACATTTTCTTTGCTTTGACCAAGATCAGAAGCTAGCTATAGGCCCAAAATTAGGCTTTCTTCTGTAAGGATCGAGACTGGATTAAAAAAAATCTGACAAAGATATGGCTGTAAAAGCAATGGCTGCCAATCGAAGCAGGCCTATTTTTCTATAGTTTTAGATTTTGGAAACAGAAGAGACTCCCAACACTGGGAGGATACTCTTAAGTCAATGAATGCCAGACTGAAGTTTGCTGAGATTTGGAAGAAGCTAATTCAAGAAACTTTTTTTTTTTTTGCTACTGAAATGTCAATAACCGGGAGTTTAATGCTCCCTTTTCTGGTACCACATTCTTTTTGATAGTGACAGACAACAGTACTGGTTAAAATGTGTTCCAGAGATTGATAATGTAGGACATCAAGATTATGAAAAGCAGATGTGCTGCAGCTATGTTAATTTGGTGATACCATTTCAAATTATTTTTATCTCCATTGGCAAAGATGATCTTACTAGTCATATATAGGAAAAAAAACGATAGAGATGATGTAAGGGTTGCATAATACTTCATTACTTTATATAGCATGAAATGTATGATTTTTACATTATTTTTCAAATGAATTACATTATTTAAAATTCATAAAAAGCAGAATAGCACTTTGATTCACAGGGAATCATTGCTTATTACATGTGTCCTTCCAAGTACCTGTTGAGTTTCTGAATCTTAAATCTATTTCCTTTTATATGGAATATAAAAATAATTACCCCAAAGCATTTTAAAATTTTAATTTGGGATTTCATAATTGGTCTAATATAATTATACAAAAATAGTATTTTATGAATTTAACACAGGCAAAATTTCTACTCAAGTAATTGAGAACCGGAGTTGGTTTCCATTTTTAGATGAACCTAGGCTCTTTTTAGTAGCTTTCAAACTTGTGACAAACTCTGCCTAAAAAGGAGAAAGAAAAAAGAAATCTTCATGGAAAGACTGAGAAAATTACTTTGAAATGCTATCTGAGTGGAAAGAAAAAATAGAAAGGTAGAAAAGGAAACTGGGTATTTGCTTTTAATTAAGCTTGAATCCTCTTCATTGCAACCTGGTGTCCGTTTTAGATAAATCACTTGGCTGCGCTCTTTTGTTGGTTTTGGATTCTCTTTCATTGCTCACTACAAATTCCAAGGTGGTTTTAATATTTTAATATGATACACACACACACACACACATATTTTAATATGATACACACACACACACACACACAACATTGAAAGTTAACAGTCTTCTAAATTAAATTACTGTTGCCTCACGCTGAAAGAAAAAATAATGATCCTTTTAAGTAAAATTGCATTTTATTTAAGTGAAATAACTCATTTACAGTTTTTTAAGTGAGTTTTCTGTTTCTACAAGTTTCCAACACTATGGAAACAAAGAAAAGTGATCAAAGAGGTATTTTCTCTGTGATTTCTTCTAAATATTCTTTGCCAAAAATATCTCTATTTTTATGTGTTCTCTAGGATTTGCCTTAGGCTTGGAGTTTTCTTTATTTCTCTAACAATGGCTTACAAAGTAGAAAGAACTGGTTTAATTTCTTTGAAGAATGATTTTCATAATGGGAAGATTTTTTTTCTCATAGAAAATTTGGGAAACTTACTCTAAGCAGATGTATGGCCTTTCTAAACAGAAACTATAAAACATTGGGTAGAGGATAAGGTAATGGATCCTAGACTTTTTCCAGGATTTTTATTTTCCTTCCAGAGGACATAACATCATTGATGCTGATGCAATCAATACCTGGCACCTGAGGGATTCTTGGCAGCCATATGCTTAGCATGACAGACACAAGAAATATTTGTTGAATGTTTGTCCAATAAATGAATGTACAATGTGAAAACATTTAGTAAATGAATGCCTACAGTTTATCTCTTGCCACTGTCTCCTTCTGAGTAGCTAAACTATTTGTTAGGAAAAAGAGGAACCTGAATATCACTACAGAGGACTGAAATATGGAATATCCAGTGGACATATTGCAGGTTAGTTGATCTTTCTGTGTGCACACGTGGCAATCTGTTTTTGTCCTTGTCATGGCTATTTAGCATCTCTGCTTTACTAGAACATACAGGGAGAAACAGCTGAAGATATGGTACAATACACATAACTTGAGTGGTATAATAACCCATCTCTCCTAAAGATTGTAATAATAAACTGTGAATTTATTTTTCTATTTTGAAAAATGTACACATTTTTTACATTTAGTGGAAGACATAATGAGTGTGTTTCATAATTTATATGGCCTGTTTTATATATTTTTCACAGAGGTATCACACTTTCAATGTTACAGTGTTTTTCATCTGATATACTGAGGCACCAACTTGAGATTTGGTGAGTGGAAAGGAGTTGGAGAGAGGATATGGGATTGAATTCATGGTGAATCCACATTTCTAGAACTTCTTTGGGTATTCTCATTCCTTGAAACCCAAAAGACTGTAACAAAATAACTGTTTATTAAATATTTGTTGATTTAATCAATTAATATTTTTAAAATGGATTAAAGAAAGGATTTTTTAAATTGAGGACAAGGTTTTGCTTTTGCCAGGTTTTTCTAGGTACTTGTCTTAGTAGATGAAATCCATTGGGTAATTGCTTGGTTCTCCCTTTAATTGTATCTCTGAAGACAGAGTCAGAGTCCTCAGTAATATTATACTGATTATTAATTTTTGCTTGAGTATTTCCATTAAGTATGAAATAGATAATAATAGTGGACATAATTACATGGACATAATTTTGATTTGGAAATAGAAAAATGATTCTGTTATTATTTCCCAGGCTACTGTGCTAAACCTATTTTTTGGAGACCAGCTACATCTCTTGCTGTGAAACTTTTAGTATTCTTTTTATCAGGTCTAGTTAAAAGGCATTGACAGATTTTCATGCAGGCTAAAAACCATAACACCCATATACACTGATGTATTTTTCTAATGTGAGTGAAAAAGTGAATGCAAAATAGGGAAATTAAGTAACTAATATGATAAAGGGGTGAAACCATGAAAAACACCAGATTGGAAAAAATAGTTTTTAGTTCCCTTAACAACCAAGCAGGCAACTTGATTAATGGTTCAGATTGCAGACGACTCAGTGGCCACCTGAATGAACATAAGCAGATCATAATCACCTGACAAATAGTGTTTGGAACATTCTGCTTTTGAAATGAGAACAACTGGCTAGAGTGCTCATTCTAGTGGAACCAAAGCACCCATTAACTTCACATTAGACACATCTAAAAAGCAGTTTTTAAAACTTCTAAAACATAGTCTGTTTTAAATATAGTACTGGTTTACTACATAATCAGAAAGTAAATTAAGAATATAAACTGACTTGTAAATGAGAAGCTCTGAGTGAGAAAATACAGAATCATGCTCATGAGATGATTGCTGTCTTTCCCAGGAATAGGTGAAAGACTGTAGCTCCCCTTTTGGATAACTATTTGTACAGTCTACAGTTGTTGTTTCTTTTGTTCCATTTTTATATTCTCAACCATTTATCAGAAGCTAAAGAGACCTATTAATCATTTTCTCTAACTGCTACACTACCTAGTGTATCAATTGTAGTCTTGAAATAAAAATAAGATAAATGATTTGACATGAATTGTGGCCTGATGAACCAAGAGCAAAGATCTGACACATGGTAGATCTAATAATTTCTGCCTTATGTTTAAAAGGCACGCTTACTCGACTCTTCTGATTTGCCATTTTCTTCATATCAGCATTCTGAAAAAAGTACAGATTACAGAGTAGGAAGTTAAATCCAAATTAAATTGCATAGTGCTTGTAAAACAAGAATAAATGCGCCTGGTAACAGTAACACTATTCTTTTTACTCTCTTTTAATCTTTGATGGAGGAAGTACCAAATCTTGCCTGTACAGAGTATATCACAGTTACTATTGATCTTATATATGAGACAGGCTTACTTCTCTGCAGGGTTACACAGTACCATAGGATGAATGATATATTTTACTGAGTGATCAAGAGCTTTTAGTTATGCCTGTGTTTTGTCTAAGTAAGCCCAGAAAGAAATATGTTAATATAAAAACCTTTTAGATGAGTCATTTACTCACTCTGGGCTTATAGGAATTAAATCATCAATAAAATGACTGGAAGATGTTTAGAAATATGAAAAAAGAAACAATAATATAGCGAATTTACAATGTTTACATATGAGATTACATCTTTGATTCTGATTTGTGCAGAGGGCTACACAATTGCCCAATGAAAGTGTGACTTTCTAGAGTACAGACCTGGGTCACTGAAGGTCAAACCAGAGTCGTTATTTTATTATTCTGGTAATAGTTTAGTCCACAACTGACAAATACATTTACCACCACTCCCTGCTTCTGTACCCATGCATCGTCAGTAATATTGCTAGGAGATTAGGACCTTGGTTCCCATTGGACCCAAGCGGCTTTAGCATTCTTCCCCAAACATTCCTCTTAATCTGAATCGGCATAGGCTTGAGGAATCAATCCTAGGTCGTTTATTGTGATCTAGAGCAATACATTCTTTATACGTCTGTTTTCTTATGTGTTAAAAGTCTAAGAGAGGTTATGATAAAATACATATCATGGCTGGGCTCAGTGGTTCAGCCTGTAAGCCCAGCATTTGGGGAGGGTGAGGCGAGTGGACTGCCTGAGCCCGCGGGCTGGAGACCAGCCCGGGCAACATAGCGGACCTTCTCTCTACAAGAAATCAAAAATTAGCCGGTCATGGCCGCACTCGCCTGTAGTTCCGGCTACTTGGAAGGCTGAGGCGGAAAACTTGCTGGAGCCAGAAGTCGACGCTGTGGTGGCCGTGAGCGTGCCACTGCACCCCAGCCTGGGAGATGGAGTGAGACTCTGATTCAAAACAAACAAACAAACAAAAATATCATTTGCAAAATGTATGTGTCCAGTATTTGGTCAGGGCCACAGAAGCCAGCCTATGTACTTTAGGTATAAAGAGTTTTAAAATAACCTTTAAGGGCTTACATTGGAAGAATTAGGGAGGCAAAGGTCAGAAGAGCCTGTGGGAATATCAGCCTGAAGTTCTGAAGCAGGTGGTTCTCAAGAGAAGACAGCTATTGTGAATCTGTCTTTCCATATGCCTGGATTCAAGTGTCTCAGGAAAATAACTCCCATCTATCCCTTCCACACCTGCCCCCGGCTTCCCGCATTTTCACATGAATGTCATTCACTGGTGAAGGGAACCTGGAATCATGGAGGAAAGGGAATTCTGGGGAATGTAGTTCCCAACTTTTCTGTAATATAGAGAACTTGCAAGGGGGGGCCTTGGTTCTTAATTGCTCTTCATTTTATTTATCTTGTCATGATGCATCCTGAGTGAATTTACCAGTTCTTAAAATTTGCTCGTTTTCTATTTGTGCTTATTTCAGCATTTTGGTAGTTTATGAAGATTTTAAAAGTTCATTTTAAAAAATGTACAAGGGCTTTAATAAGCTTTTTACATAGCTGCATTTTTCATACTTCATTTCTCCACATCTTTTAAGATGGAACGAGCATGATAAGTATCCTCACTTTAAAGACTACAAAAGTGCTTTCAAAAATTAATTTTATTTGGAATAAATTGCTGTTCTAATTGTTTATTTTCTTGGTTGTCAATAGCTCTTTTCTTCAGTGTCATTTCATAGTTGATTTGAAGAGTGTCCCTGACTTCAAATAACTTAAGACTGGATCCTGCCTCCCAGCTCAGGTGAGGCATTTCTAGTTCCTGCTAACATTGCAATAGTCTAGATTTTGGTCAAGCTCCCCAGAACCAGAAAACACTGAGTTTCAGCTTTATCACTGCTCTGTGTTTCTGTTCCAATTCTAGTACACATAGATGTTTTTGCTGTTTTTTGAGCTCAGTTATTTTTAATTGATTTTATCTGCCATTGATCTGTTTTTGGAAAAGAAAGAGATAATGTGTTTAAGCGTGAATGTATAGCGCCAACTTAATCAAAATTCTGTTTAAGACATATTTAAATATCTCAGTTTTCTGTTATTCATCTCCTTCTTCAGAAATATTAATAATTCATGGCCAAAGGTTTCCTGTCGAATATATAAAATGGTCCACATATATCCTGGGACTGTCTGGATTTTAAGTGCTTTAAAGAATACACATGTAGTAACTAAATTTGCTTATTTATATCATTCTTTGCTTCTCCAAAGATTTTTAAAGGTGATATAAATGTTATTCAAGTTGTCTTCTTTCTGATAATTTTTAAAATAAATTTAGAAATCTGAAATAATTTTTGACAGAATATGTAGTACAGTTTTTTGGTACTGAAAATATAACTTTAAAATCTAAAGCAACTCTACTCAGCTTTCATGCCTCAGATAATTATTTTTCTCTCATTCCTCTCTCAAGCTTCAGTCATTTCCACAACAACAAAACCCCATTAAATTAAAAATTGGAGCATCTATACTTGTAACCTGACTGTACTGATGTCTGCCAATCTTCCCACCTCACCAATGCTGAAGGATTCACCATCATGAATCATACAACCACTGTTCAGAATATCTGAATTTGAAAAATCCATTTAGGAAAAAAAATTCATTTTCAGTGCAACCTGGAAACTCTTCATACCAAGACTGGAAAGTGTGAAGAGATACTCGTTGGGAGTTCTTGGCCAGTTCAGTATTCTGAGGAAGCTATTACATATGAACAACTTTAATTTGTGCTAATAAAAATGTCTGACTAATTTGGATCAAGTCTGTTTTCCATCTTCTGTTTTGTTCCATTCTGAACCATTTGGGCCATTCATAATTTTAAAACAATAAAAGAATTTTAGGGCATGGGGATCATTTGAGATGAAAAAACTGCTTAATTCAATTAAGTTGATTGTCTAGCAAACTTTGACAGGCAAAGTGAACGAATCTAATGGGAGAGATTTTAGAATTTTTTTTGATAGTTGAGGGTAATTTAAAATTTTTTGTTTTGTTTTGTTTTTAAAGCTGCTCAAATCATAATAATTGGTAACATCGAAGTTATTGAGAAGAAATTAAAGAATATTACTTTAAATTTCTCATATTAAACATTAACATCAGCCAAATTTTTAACTTCATTCTTTTGTGTATAAAATTGTTGTTTTAAATATTTTTCCATTTGAATACACTTTTCTAATTCATCGTGCTCTAGGACTTAATGTAGAACAATCTAGCTCAAGGCCCCCAATTAATCAAAACATACAGAATTTTTAAAAGTTTTCACATCTAATTGCTTAGAGTATCTTAAATAAGTGTTTCATAAGATCTGCAGTAGAATGAAGATTCAATGAAATTCTTACTGTGCATTCGTGGGCCATTTCTGACAGTTTATCATTTACAGAACTGGGAATCCTCATTACCAGACTCAGCAGGCAATAGGAAACTGACTGACTGATAGCATTTCTGTTATCTCTTTTAATAAAAACTTAATTTCCTTTCTTCTTTCTTATACTGTCACATATCAGCACCTTATTTATTTTTCTGACAGTTACTGGTCAGCTTGTGAGGTACCTAAGACTTGCTGTTATGACTCCCACCGTTTCTTCTGTCTACCTGCTCAGCCTTCCTCTCTAGTAAGGCCATAGGAGGATGTGTTTGAAGCTGTTTCCAGTCAGGGCCAGCATAGTTTCCATAAACATATCACCTCCTGGCACAAAGAAGATGCTGGAGGAGCAGCCGCAGTATGTACAGCCAAAAGCACTTGTGGAAATCCCAGGAATGCTAACTCAAAGAATTGCTCAAGTCCCCAAATGCTTTCCTCACGGCACACTTAGCACACTGTGTGTCTGGGCAGACAGCACTTTCAGCTGCCTGGAGCTTTCAGCCTGGAGTTTGAAGCATGACAGGACGTGGCAGCCCTGACTCTGGATAATGTAGAACGAAGCAACAAAATGCATCAAATTAGAAAATGGAAACTTTTCCTTCCCTGAACTGTAATTTAGCTGTCACTTGGCTTTAAAGCAGCTGAAAACAATTTCTTGAAAGTGAATGTTTATTTCCTGAAGTTTCGTGAATAATTATAGGCCTATTCTCTACATGTTCGACATTCCACCCGCATTTCCCATAACTCTGTCAGCAGTGTGAGTTCCTAGCACATGCATATGGTGGTCCTCTGCATTAAAGGAGGCTATTGTTGAATGCATGGCACCTTTGATCTGCAGCGTGTAGCATGCTTTACCTACAACTCTCATCAAATTCAATGTGTTCTCTCAGCCTGTGTGTGTGTGTGTGTGTGTGTGTGTGTGTATTTCTAAGTTCATTTTCTAAATGCTATAAGATGGATCTACTGGGAAAATTCCTGATTTTACATCTGTCTTACCACAGGAAGAGAAGGGCAATATCATGAATTTTTAATGAGCCATGTTGCCTAGTGTTCACTGAGAAACCTTTGCCTTTTCAGGGAAAGCTTTTGACTCCACATGGTGAGGGAGTTGGTAACCTGATGCTATTGTTAGAATAATTATAGTCAAAGGTTTTCATGTCAGCACCGAAGTAAGCTCACTAAGGTTATATATTTTGAAGTTCTTGTGCCTCTTCCTTTTAAAATATATGTTCTCAGCCGGGCTCGATGGCTCAGCCTGTAATCCCGCGCCTCGGGAGGCTGAGGTGAGTGGATTGCCTGAGCCCGCCGGTTTGAGAACCACCTGGGCAACTTGGCGAGACCTCATCTCTACAATAAATCAGCGGGGCATGGTAGCGCGTGCCTGTAATTCCGGCTACGCGGAAGGCTGAGGCGGAAGGATCCCCAGAACCCAGCAGGTCGAGGCTGCAGTGGCCAGGAGCGGTCACTGCACTCCAGCAGTCTGGGCGACAGAGTGAGACTCCAACTCAAAATAAAATAAAATAAAATAAAATATATGTTCTGCAAAATCAGGTAGGTGAAGGCCAATCAGCTGGTCATAAAACAACTTTTACGTTGCTTAAAGAAATGGCTTAAACGTCTATGTGTGTATCAAGTTTTACACAGACAAGTGTTACGTATATTTAATAGAATTATTGACAAGCTCCTTATCAAGATTTCCTAATATAGAAATTCAATATGTTTCTGTGGAATACTAGAATTGATATTTGAAATAAAATATTTATTATAATTAATAAAAATAACTCTTTGGAGTTGCATGGTTTTTTAAATAAAAACTTTTTTACTAGGTTCTTTAACATAACTTCTTTCTTTATTACCATCTTTCTGGGCAAAGGTCATTATTTCTATTTTCCAGAAAGGAAAACTAAAATACAGAAAAATTTTATAATTCTTAAACTGAGCATGCCCAGAAGAAGATTTTCTGTGTGCTCCTTTTAAAAATATTAGATTGGTTTCAAGACAACCTTTGCATGTCACCAAATTCAGCATTTGATTCCTGATATTAGTCTTCTGAACAAGTAATGGTAGTTCTCTATTTTTTTATTTTCCCACCTGGGACAGTAAATGTTTGTTGCTTTATTGTGTATTATTCAGAAATACAACTAATTATTTAGAAAATCATTTTATTTCAAACTTTCTGTGTTGTAGATAATCAAAATTGTTGGCAATAAAAAGTTTATGCCAGTGATTGTTGGTTTGTGTTACTCTATAAGGTTAAAGATACTTAAAGATTAGCACAATTATACTATATTTCCTACCAGCATCACCTTTGAACCGGTAAAGTGTGCAAGTACATTTTAGAAAAATTACAGGTGGAAAAAAATGTATCACTAAGTTTTATTCCCATAACCGTGAATAACAATAATGTTTTACTTTTGTCAAACTGATTCATTTGTAATGAACTAAATTTAAGGCATTGTCTCCAAAAACATATATTTGTCATATACAGAAGAATCAAATATCTGTAGATGTGGGATACTAGTGTAAAATTATGAGCGCAAACTTCTATCACTCAAGAGCACCTATAACGAAGAGATGCACTGGTGTTTTTCATCCATATAGCCTCATGGGACCCAGAATTCTCATTTTCAGGGCAATATCATGTTTCATTTTTTGATACCCTTTGATTAGAGAAAAACCCAAATGGGGGATTGGAAGTTAGTGTAAGGAACACATTTTTCTATTTACAAGTATTCAGAATTTAAGTGGAAGCTGACAGGAGCGGTCCCACAAACTGATCCCCCATGTCAGCCCAATTTTGGTTTCATTCAAATTAATCTGGACACTGAGCTCTCATAATGCTATGTAACTATTCTGCAGTTGAAGAACAGGTTGCTATTGGCCACTATGGTTCAAAAAGTCATAGTTATGCTCCAATTTTGATCTTGCATCTACATTTCAGATTTGTATATCCAGTTGCTTACTATTTCTTTGGATGTCTGATCGAAATTTCAAATGTAACTCATCCAAAACTGAATTACTGACCTTTCCCCTGACATTTTACATACCTACAATCTTCTCTGCCTTAGCTGGATGGCAACTGCAGCCTTCTAGTTGCTCAGCCTTCTAGTTGCTCAAGCCCTTGAGGTTATCCTTGTCTTCTCCCTTTTCTCACATATGCTGCCATAACAAGACACCATAGACTGTTCTGGATGCTGGAAGTCTGAGATGAGGGTGTCAGCATGGTCAGGTTCTGGTGAGGACCCTCTTATTGGCTTGCAGACAGTTGCCTTCATACTGTGTCCCCGCGTGACAGGGAGCGAGAAAGAGAACAAGCTCTCTGCTGAGTCTTCCCATTAGGACACCAATTCCACTACAAAGGTCCCGATTCATGACCTCACCTAACCCTAACTACCTCCCAGAGGCCCTGTGTCTACATATCATCATATTTGGGGGTAGGATTAAACACATGAATTTCAGGGGAAAACAATTCAGTCTGCAGCACACCCCAAGTCTAATCTATCAGAAAATTCTCAACTGTACTTTCCAATTATATCCAAAATCTAAACTACATATTTTGAATCTAAATAATGTTATACTAATGCCAGTGTGGCTCAAGCCTTTTCCATCTCTCTTCTGTATTATTATAATTGCCTCTTAATTGTTCTTCCTTCTTCAATACTGTCCTCACATAAACCAGTAAACCAGAAGGGATCTTTTAAAGTGAAAGTCAAATCATGTCATTTCTCTGCTCAAAACTTTGCATTAGCATTAGTTTTCCACTTCACTTGACTAAAACGTTTATTTCTTTCTAGTTGTCTAAAAAACCCACGTGATAACGCACACCACACACACAGCTTTGTTAACCCTCTGGTCTCTTTCTCTAATGTCCTTTTCCTTGCTCACCCTGCTTCAGTCATACTAGCCTTGAACTTAACATGTCATACATTATTACACCCCCAGGGTCTTTGCTCTAATGCCACCTGTGCCTAGAACACATCCATGTCAGCATGGTTCTCTCTCTCTCCTACTTTTAGTCTTTACCAAACTCTCACTGTTATAAGGACTCTACTGAATAAAAGTCTCCCCACCCCCACCAACTTTTCAATACCATTTACCCTGTTCTTTTTCTTAAATCTCCCATAACCTTCCATTATATTTTCCAATTAAGTTATGTGCTATGTTTACTGTGTAATATCTATCACACTCTACATCAGTGGAAGTTCATCAGGAAAGGAAATCTTGCTGTTTTGTGCAATGATATATCCTAAGCATCTAGGGCAGTGTCTGCACATACATAGTAAGTGCTCAATAAAAATTTGTTGAATGAAGAAAGAAAACAAGTCTGGGCTGAATCTGTGTCACTTGCAATTGGAAATTCCTAACTACTACATTCTGTCACTATTCTGGTCCCTTTCTTTCACATTCCCTGCCCCTCTTCCCTCCAGCCAACGTTCATTGGTCAATATATACATTAACACTAACTCACTACTACATACTTAACAAAGTACAATATGGTAAAGATCTAAACTAAAAGATATCGTCCCTATCCTCAAAGAAGGATATGTGATTGATAGCAAACAGTAAACAATCACACATGTGCTATAGAATTCTGTGAAAATGTTTAATATTTGTAAGCGTTTAGAGGCAAGAGATCAGAAAAGGTTACAAGTATAATTGCAGAAAGACTCCTGGTACAGAAAGAGATTTGAGGATTAAAGAATGATGTAAATAATATGTGTAGAAAATTGTATGATTATTTTTATAATTCTGCATCGTGTGTTATCTCCACTTATTTGTTGTTACATGGAGTAACTCCGTTTACAAAATTACTGAATCTGGCTGACTAGGGACTCTAACCAGAAATGCTTGTCAACAGATTTCACATTCTGCTAAACTGACTTACCACAAGAAGAGGCTGTTGGGAGGAAGTGGAGAGGTCTATATGATTTTCATTCAGAAGTAAAACAGCCAAATCAAAACTCAGGGATATGATGTGGCAAGGAAAGAAGAAACCTCAGGCATGTCAGGTTTTCCCTGGAGGGAAGCAGCCTAGTCAGGCAAGCACAAAAGCCACATAATCACCTTATTCATGACTCTGAGTTCATCTCTGCCGGTATCGATTGGCAAGCAGTTGCAAAGAGAAAATAGTGAATGTCACTTTTAGAGAAAAGCTTAAATATATTAGCTAGTTAATTGAAAGGCTTCAGCACATACCAGGCTCCGAGCAACCCAAGAGCAAAACCAGCTGATATATCACACGTGGAAATAGTAGAAGGGAGTCAAGATCATTCCCAAATACCTGTTTCACAACTTTTAGTTTTTAAGTCATACATCCAATTTCTTGTAACTCTTGTCTCTTGATTATATTTATGAAAATTTACTATGTTTATTGTGCTGTAGTAATAGAAAAATTTACAGCAAGAATACATGATTAAATGAAGAGTTGTTTGACAAAACCCTATAGTCTATTATTACTAATTATATACTGCAGTTTAAAGTTTTCAGCCCGGTAATATGAAGTTAGGAAGCTTGGCACATAATTATATACTATATATAAAATATACAGTAACTCAGCTACCTATCAAAAACAAATGACTATAGTTTATCAACATAATAAAGATAGATGATAACTATGGTTTTGGTAGAACAATGAGGATACTTTTTGACGAGGGAATGTAATATGCATTCATTCAAAAAGTATTTATTCAATCCCTTCTATTGCAACAAACAATGAGACCTGGTAAGTGGGTATGGGAAAAATATGAGAAACTTCAAAGTAGGAATGAAAAATGAAAAGTTCTGTGTCTTAAAATAAGGGAGCAATAATACTATGTACAGAATAGTGTCATAATGGAGGGGTGAACCTCCTGGACAGGAAGGAGGGAGTAAGAACTGGGGGCAGGAAAAGGAAATGGCTAGACTAGAGATATAGGAGGGAAGGAAAGGGAGGGCGAGATGTGACAAGACAGCAATCAAACATACGTGTAAATAGGCCATAGTAATAATTGGATGATAATGATGAGAAATCCTTTTATGAAAAGTGATGAGGACAGAACTGATTCCAGGGTATGTCAGAGAAAACAGAGGCAGAAGATATAGGCTGCTTATTTGAAAAGTTTGACAGTGAAAGAGCAAAAATTATAGCAATAGCTAGAGAGGGCAGCTAGGTTAAGAGAACATTTTCTAAGACAGCAGAGGACTATACTATTTTTAAGGCAAGGGTGAAAGTTGGGAGAAGAGTTTGAAGATGCCTGAGAGGGAGGAGATAAACTTAGTATTAGGGTCTCGGTGGGACTGGGAGGACAGGAGCAGATGGCACGAAAGGGGCTCTGAGCTTTGGAGGAGGACTTATTTTTGGAGTAGGACACAGCTGAAAGTCAGTGTTATTGAGTCAGTGTAACTAAATGTGCCAACAGACAATGACTTAATCTTACTAGTGATATAAATACTAAAGGCAATATTTATACTATACTGAGACAGATAATAAACGGAGGCAGATAATAACTTCCTTCACTTTTATTATAACCTAATCATGACAACAAAAGCATATATCTCACCTATAATTAAAATGTATCTCTCCTTCACCTGTTTCATTTCCACTGAGTTTCCAACTCTGATTTTTACTAACATTTCTTCTCTTAGCAGTTTTATTTTTTTTATTCATTTTTGTGTACTTACCTTGTCAGCCATGTCAATCTACTACTGTATGCTGCTTATATACCCCCAGAATTGCCTCTCCCTACCATATGTTACTCTAGTTCCTTCTCTTCTAGGAAATAAACTGTCTTGTCTTTTGGGATAAAGATCACCAGAAATTTATGTAATTTGAACTTTGTTGTCATCTTTTCTTGAGTCTCGACTTGCTTTTAACCTGGAGCAAGATATATTTGAGATTCAATAATGGCATTTTCCTTTTCTTTCATTGTGTTTGTTTTTTAATTTTCAAATATGAGTCATTTAAACCAGTGGGCTCCAAAGAGAAGGCACCCAACTCAGTGGGTGAGCAAGATAGACTAAAACAAAACAAAACAAAACAAACAACAAAAACAGCAAAACCAGTACCCGCGTTTCTTTCTTTTCTTCATCTAAAAATATGAAATAAATTAATTTTTTTCTTTTTCTATTTTTTTTAGAGATGGGGGTCATGACATGTTGCCCAGGCTGGTCTTGAACTCCTGGTCTCAACGGATCTTCTCGCCTCAGCTTCCTGAGTCACTGGAATTTTGAGTGAGAACCACCAGGCCCAGCATTTTTTTTCTCAAATATTTAGCATGTGAATTGAACAAGGCTCTCTTAACATAGTTCATATGTCACACTGTCTTATATTACATATACTATACAAATATTCAGCTTTTTATGGCATGTTATAGTTTATGTGTGCCTTAAGAGTCTTAATATCACCCACTTTTACTAAAGACCATTCTTTTTTTTTTTTCTTTTTTGAGTTGGAGTCTCACTCTGTTACCCAGACTGGAGTGCAGTGGCAGCTCCCGGCCACCGCAGCCTCGACCTGCTGGGATCCGGCGATCCTTCCGCCTCAGCCTTCCAAGTAGCTGGAACTACAGGTGCGCGCTACCACGCCCAGCTAATTTTTTGATTTATTGTAGAGATGAGGTCTCACCAAGTTTCCCAGGCAGGTCTCGAACCCGCGAGCTCAGGCAATCCACTCACCTCAGCCTCCCAAGGCGCAGGATTACAGGCTGAGCCACCGAGCCCGGCTCTATACAGTAAATTGTTACATTTCTATAGAACCTATTTCTTCCATCCAGCTGTAATT
>CAUYQG010135296.1:0-19476 GCA_963574415.1 Tarsius wallacei
CAATAGGTGAATTGCTCAGTCATATGGAAGTTCAATTTCTAGTTCCTTCAGAAATCACCACTCTGTCTTCCAAAGAGGTTGTATTAGTCTGCATTCCCACCAGCAGTGTAGAAGTGTTCCTTTTTCTCCACATCCTCGCCAGCATCAGTTGTTGTTTGTTTTATTCGTGATCAATGTTTGTATACCTAGCCCTGAATTGTACCCCACATCTTTATAATAATAAATAAATTAATTTAAAAAATAAAATAAAAACTCTCTCAGTGGTTAGGTGCACCCATGACTAGGGATCACTATTCTGGGGAGTTGGGGAAAACTCCCTAAAGACTGAGATATTTGGTTTCTAATTTTGTGAGTTCTGACTTTCAACTTTGTATATTTTGCAAAGATGCCAGAAGCTCTTATATATATTCAAGGAATTTCACTAGCAGGTTCAAATAGCTGCATCAGCAAATGTTAGAAAAAAAAATTTTCAAAATTTAAATTAATTATTGTAATGATCAAACTTGGCGTCAACAGCTTCCATCAAATTATTTTTACTTACTTTCAATATCCAAATCAGTCCCTAAATTCTACCACCTGTCTCTGCCATTTCCTCTCTTCCTCTCCAAAATCACCTGAATAGTTACAAGTATTGCGGTTGATCTTTTTTTACCTATAGGCTTTACCCTAGAAATTTCTTCATCCATAACATTTGTCTTTCTAAAATACATATGACTATATTTATCTTTTGCTTAAATCCATTAAACATTTTCTTATTGCCTGCGAGATAAAATACAAGCATGTTTGCATGGCTTTTTTTCATGAATGGTGTGCTCTCTATTCTCCTTAGTAAGGTCTATTTTCTTTCTTTTTTTTCAATTTTTAAATTGTGGTCAAATACACATAACATAAAGTTTTCCATAGTTACCATTTTTAAGTGTATAGTTTAGCAGTATTAAATACATTCATAATGTTGCACAGCCATCACCACCACCCATCTCCATAACTCTTTTCATCTTGTAAACTTGAAACTCTATACCCATTCAATAATAATACCCTATTTCTCCTTCTTTCTAGCTTCTACAACCATTATTCTGTTTCCTGTCTCCATTATTTTAACTAGTGTAAGTACCTCAAATAATTGTTGTCTTTGGGCGATTGGCTTATTTTACTTAGCATAATGTGTTCAAGGTTCATCCATGTTACAAGATATGTCAGAATTCCCTTTCTATCTAAGGCTGAATGATAATCCATTGTGTGTGTATATCACATTTTGCTTTCCCTTATCAGTACATAGATAGCTGGATACCTAGGTTGCTTCCATCTTTTAGCTTTTGTGAGTATGAACATCAACGGACGTACAAATATCTCTTCAAAACCCTGCCTTCAGTGTTGGAGATTATATACCAAGAAATGGAACTGCTGGGTCATATGGTAATTTTATGTTAAATTTTTTGAGGAATCTCATGCTGTATGCTACAGTATCTGTATCATTTAACATTCCCACCCACAGTGCACAAGGGTTCCAATTTCTTCACATCTTTGCCAAACTTGTTATTTTGGGATATTTGATCATAGTCATTCTACTGGGTGTGAAATGGTATCTCATAGTTTAAATTTGCATTTCCCTAATGATTAGTGATATTGAGCATTTTTTCATGTGCTTACTGTTCATTAGTATATTGGCTTTAGAGAAATGTCTATTCAAGTTCTTTGTACATCTTGAAATCATTTTTTATTGTTGAGTTATAGTTCTCCATATATTTTGGATATACATTTCTTATCAGATTTATAATTTACAAATGCTTTCTTTCATTTTGTGGATTGTCTTTTTATTTTGTTGATATTATCTTTGATGCACACATTTAAAAAAATTTTATGAAGTCCAATGTGTCTACTTTTTAAAAATTTCCTGTGCCTTTGGTGTCATATCCAAGAAATTATTGCCAAATTCAATGTTTTGAAGATTTTCCCTATGTTTTCTTCTAAGGATTTTATAGTTTCAAGCCTTATATTTAGGACTTTGATCCATTTTCAGTTAATTTTTGTATGTGGTGTTACATAAGGATCCAATTTCACTCTTTTGTGTGTGAATATCCAGTTTTCCCAGCATCAACTGTAGAAAAAACTGTTCTTTTCTCCATTGACTAGTCTTGGCATCCTTGTAAAAAAATCATTTGACCATATATGCAAGGGTTTATTCTGGGGTTCTCTGTTCTATTTCATTGGTATATGTGTCTATCTTTATTCCAGTATTACGCTGTTTTTATTTTTTGTACCTTTGTAGTAAGTTTTGAAATCAGGAAATGTGAATCATCTAGCTTTGTTCTTCTTTTTAAATAATCTTTTGACTAGTCAGAGTCTCTTGAAATTCCATATGAATTTTAGGATGGGTTTTTATATTTCTGCAAAATGCCCTTGAGATTTTAATAGGAATTTCATTGAATCTGTAGATTGCTTTGGGTAATATTGACATCTTTTTTTTTTTGAGTTGGAGTCTCACTCCATCACCCAGGCTGAAGTGCAGTGGCACGCTCATGGCCACCCCAGCGTCGACCTGCTGGGCCCCGGTGATCCTTCTGCCAGCCTTCCAAGTAGCCAGAACCACAGACGTACGCTACCATGCCCGGCTAATTTTTGATTTGTGGTAGAGATGAGGTCTCACCAAGTTGCCCGGGCTGGTCTCGAACCCAGCCCGGGCAACCCGTGGGCTCGGGCAATCCACTCACCTCAGCCTCCCAAAGTTCTGGGACTATAGGCTGAACCACCGAGTCCGGCCTTATTGGCATCTTAGTGATATTAAATATTCTAATCTGTGAACATGCATGCATTTCCATTTATTTATGTATTCTTTAATCTTTCAACAATGTTTTATAGTCTTTGTTGTACAAATCTTTCATCTCTTTGGTTAAGATCATTCCTAAGTATTTTATTAGTTTTGATGCTACTGTATTAAATTGTTTTCAATGTTTCCTTTTCAGACTGTTCATTGTTAGTGTATAAAAATGCACTAGTTTTAGTGTTACCTAATCTTGTATTTTGTTATTTTGCCGAATTCATGTATTAGTTCTCATAGTTTTTTGTAACATTTGGAGTTTTTTTTTTTTTACATACACGATCATATCATCTGTGAACCAAGATAATTTTACTTCTTTCTTTACTTTTTGGGTGCCTTTTATTTATTTTTCTTGCCTAGTAGGTCTGGGTAGAACTTCCAATACTATGTTGAATAAAAGTGATATGAGTGGGCATCTTTGCCTTGTTTCTTGATCTTAGAGGAAAAATTTTCGTCTTTCACTGTTGATTTTGGGGTTTTCTTGGGTTTTGCATATATGGATTGTATTATATTATTTTATTATATTACTATATTAAAGCGTGCTCCTTTTACTTCTAGTTTGTTGAGTGTTTTTATTATGGAAGTGTGCTGAATTTTCTGAGATGCTTTTTTTTTTTCTGCATCAGTTGAGATAATCGTGTGTTTCCCCTCTCATTCTCTTAATGTAGTGTATCATACTGATTGACTTTCATTTGTGAAACACTTTTGAATTCCAAGAATAAATCCCCATTGGTCATTATGTAGCTACTTTTAATATGTTGCTGAATTTTGCTTGCTGGTGTTTTGCTGAAGATTTTTGCATCATTGTTTACAAGGGATATTCGTCTGTAGTTATTTTTTGTAATGCTTTTGTCTAACTTTGGTATCAGGTAATGTTAGCCTTATAAAATGAGTTACAAAATTTTCCCTTCGCTTCAATGTTTTGGAAAATTTTTGGAAGGATTGGTTTGAGTTTTTAAATGTTTGATAAAATTCACCATCAGGTTCAAGGCTTTTATTTGTCAGGAGATTTTTGGTTAGTGACTTAATCTCTTTACCGATTGTAGGTCTTTTCACATTTTCTATTTCTTCATGATTTAGTCTTGGTAGGTTTTGTGTTTCTATGAACTTGTCCCTTTGATGATGTACAATTTTTCATAGTATTCTCATATAATTTTTTTTTACTTCTGTAGAATCAGTGATAACATCCCCACTTTTACTTATGAGTTTAGTCATTTGAGTCTTCTCTCTTTTTTGTTAGTCCATGGAGCTAAGGTTTTGTAAAGTTTTTGATCTTTTCAAAGAACCAGTTTTTGGTTTCATTGATTTTTCTTTCTGATGTTTTCCTAGTCTCTATTCATTGATATTTGTTTTGTATTGTTTCCTTTCTTCTTCTAGCACTGGATTTAGTTTATTCTTTTTCTAGCTACTTAAGTTTTAAATGTAGGTTGTTGATCTGATACCTTGTTTTTTGATGTAAGTATTTATGGTTGTAAGTTTCCCTCTTAGCACTTGCTTTTCTGTATCCCGTAAGTTTTAGGATGTTGTGTCTATTATTTTACCTAAAATTCTGGAATAGGTGAGACTAATTTAAGGGAAAAAATTAGAACAGTGGTTTTGAGAGGCATGTAGTTAGGGAGGGAAACAAAAACATTTTGGGAGTAGATGGAAATGTTTTATATCATAATGGGTTTAGGTTACATAGTTGTATACATTTGTCAAAACTTTTTCAGCTGAGATTTCGGTGTGTCTCAGTGTATGTAACTTATACCTGAAGTAGGCTTATGATAAAAATTGTCATTATTCTTATCCATAAGGTAATTGTCATTAATATCATTATCACTGTTTTTGTTATTATTGAGTGGGATGTGAGAGTCAGATATGTTTTTCTAATTTGTTTCAGAAAACTTTTTTCATAACTAGTAATTTGAGGTGAAAAATCTCAAAAATAACAACAGAAAACAAAATTAATAATCTAAGGATTAGCTATCCAAAATTATTATGTTACGATATTCCAGGTTAGATAGCATACACATAATATACAAATCCATGTATGCTTCAACCAATATTTCATAAAGCTAATCTGACCCTTGGGAAATTTTTGGTGCACACTGATTTTATTATACTGTTTTATTTACATAGAGTAGTATACGGTACAGAAATACAGTAATTGTGAATAGTTATGTCAAAAATTATTAAGTTTATCACTATCTCTCAAAGCCTCTGAGTTCTTCATTCTATTTTTTTTTTTTTTTACCTCCCAAGGTGCGGGATTACAGGCTGAGCCACCGAGCCCTCTTCATTCTATTTTAATGTAAATTAGATTACATTGATTTTCTTGTTCCTCCATAATTCATAATGATTGCTACCTACTGTATAAGTCTATTAAAGATGATGTCCAATTGAATCTATAATTCAAGTTTGTAAAATTTGGGAGTTTATGTTGTATGGTTTTCGATTTCTAATTGTTCATCTTATACTTCAGCCACAAATCTTACTTGATACCTTATAATTAAGGACTACATTATAAAATAATTTACCAAGGACCCATCTAAATAAAATAGCAGAGGCAAACGAGTAAAAAAAAAAAAAAAAATCAGTGTACTACAGAACCAGAAAAAAAATGAATGAGTCATGATTTCTGTAAAATATTGTGAGGTCATGGTCCTCAAGTAGCACCACAGCTAGTTAGAATATAACCTAACTTTCATTTCTACAGATTCTGACCACTATCTGGTCCTGTCTGGAGTTGCAGTATTTTTCAATGAACTTCTTTCCACCACATACAGCAGTACTAGGAGGTGCCTTAAAGCTTTAATACTCAATGGGTGATCCTTCAACAAATAGGAAATATTCAAATTAAGAAACTTTTCAAGTAAAAATTTAAAGTTTAAATATATATCCTCAGACAGATACAATTTCACTAAGCCATTTCCTATATACGTTTGCAAAAATCGGTCCAGGGGTATAGATATTTCCATATTCTAAATGTTTACATTTATATTGGCAATTCATGAGAATTTTCTAAATAGAGTTTATTACTTTTCCCCGAGAATTTTAGTTATGGTGAATGTGCTTAATTTAGAAAAATGAGAGTCCACATGTAGAATGATTCAGGGAAGAAGTAGCTTCTTTTCTTCTGAAGCATTCTTGATAAAATTGAAGTGGAAAAAGTGCAAGAGTAGACTTTCTGAAATAAATATTTAGTATCCACCTGGTATTTCATTTAAAAAATTAAAATAAAATAATTTTATTTAAAGGCTTTTGTTGTTGTTGTTTTTTGTTGTAGCTGTAATCCATCAGCTCGAAGGAAAACGTTTAAGAGGTTGACAAGGAATGCTGACTGCCTCCTCCCAGCTACTCTTTGGTCTACGGAAAACCCAAGAGTTGCTGGGAAAGAGCTGGGAAAACTTGCAGAAGAGCAAGGACCTCCTTGTGAGAGAAAAGATCAAGATCCCATTTCCTCTTCCTTTTGAGGAAACACCAGTGAAGATAAGTAGGCAGGAAAGGTTAAGATTTTCTCATGGGGGGTCTCGTCCTGATAGGGAGGGAGTTGAAACTAGTGCCAGAGCCTAGATTGTGTGGGGAAGGGCTGATTGTGGGATCAGTATTCCTGAAGCCAGAAATCTCTCTATGGCCAGTCTCTGATCTACTTGCTCAATGTTAAGAATGTACTTGTGCATAACAGGCATGCACTTTTTTTTTTTTAAAGTGTAAAAGTAGGAACCCAAGTATCTAAGGATATGGAGTGACTATAGCTGAGTGTAACTTTGGAAGGGGAGGAGCAAGATCTGCTTACTGTTTCTTTCTCCCAGGGTAACCTTCAGCAGGTCTTGCAAAATCAGCAGTAAGATCATCAGACTTGCACAGCAGAGAGCAAGAATACTCTTCACATGCAGTACTCTTTGCATGCGATAGTGACTCTTGCTCCAGATCTTTCTTCATGTGGTGTGTGGGACTAGGACTGCCCTGTGCATCAAGCTTCTGTGGCAATGATATTTTCAGGACACTCATCTGATGTGTCCATGATATTGGTGGTGGTACATAGCTGGTCTTCTCATTGGCCATCTTTGAAGTCCCCAGTTTAGCAGCAGAGGAACCAACTAGCATTTCATGACACTGTGGTGTCCTCCTGTAACTAGATGTTATTCCTGAATTTAGATAATGCTTCTAATTTAGGAGACAGAATGTCTGAATTATATGCTTTAACACTCCCAAGTAAATGGGATTATCCCAGGATGATGTACAGCCACAAAAATTTCATTAGTAAAGGGAATGTTATCATTTTGGTCTTCCAAGCCGCTGAAGCTGAAACATAGGGCTCTGTTCATATTCTCATAATATGGGTTTCATTATTGTGTGGGACAATGCTGTTTATTGTGGATGTATACAAGAAGAAAGAACATGCTTGACTGAATAGAACACACAAAATAAACCAGATATACTTTTTTTTCATTTACCTGGACAAATTAAATCTAACCTGCAAACTCGAGTTGCGGATCTAATTAATGATAAGAACTACATCAAGTTTAAGAACAAATTTAAGATTAGAAAATGATATCAAAAATTTAGAAAATTGATTTACCCCTCAACGTTCTTTTACATGCAATTGATTAAAATTGTTATATTCTGTGCTTGGAAACTAGTTTATACTTGTAGTATATACTATGTAGTCCATAAATGGGCATGGCTTTTCTATTAAAAAGATTGAGTATTAAGTTTGACATTGATTTTTCTTATTGATTTTAAATAAACATTCTAAAATGTGATATGGGCATTTTATTTCAGAGAAAGTGAATTTTAAACAAAAGTATTGATTATGCCTTGTCTTTAAGAGAAAACCACTGGATTGCTAAAGTAGATATGGTTTTAATATTGACCCTTAATTGTTGCTGTAACTGTTTAGAAACACTCTGTACCTGCCACCAGTACCTGTGTTATATGATAATTCAAACATTCACATATTGATGTGAATGTGATGTGCCTGCCTTTTAAACGACTATTATATTTTACTTTTCACATTCCTATATGCAGAGAAAGTGAATAAAATGTCACCTGCAGCTAATCATAAGATGCAATTTATCTAATAGTTCTAGAGTAGAATCTAGGGCATTTTCTGCTGAGCTATGATCTAGTTGTGTTGGGGTGCTGGATCTACCGGTTTACATTCATGTTAGATTATGTACAAGAGTAGCAATACAATGGAAGGAGAAGACAAGGAAAGAAATCCTTGTTGCCTTTACTCCTAGAGTCATAAAAGCAAAGGAAAAGCGAAATTCTCTAGTGCTGCCTGACACATCTCAGCTCAATTCTGTTTACCAAAGATCAAGTAAAGAAGGCCAATCTTGTCTTCTAGATACTTAACTCTCTTTTTCGTATGCATCTTTACTTCCCATTTTGCCTGAGAGTCTCTCAAAGAGAATATCGTATTTTAAAGTGACTCTTTAGTAGTACAAACACAATAGTCCCGAATACATCAGTGTCATAGCAATTGTGTTCAGAAGTTCAGAGGTGCTGAATACCACAAAGCTGAACACCTTTCCTCCAAGTGGCATTAACATTTTTAAGGCACAATGTTTTAGTGGCAAATTTCTTGCTGTTCAATCTACAGAAATTATTGCAAGACAATCATGAAAAATAGGAGTTTGAAAAAGATGTGTCAAAAGTAAAAATAAGAAACATATTCTTTTCTTAATATGTATTAATATCTTAATATTTATCGACATGTTCCATGAAAATTTAGATCTTGCTTGCTTTTGCTTATCATATAATGGATAGGTTTTTAGATTCCAGATTAGAGATATGCCACCAGTCTCCTTGAAGGTGTAAAAGGGCATTTTGTTTTCCTCTGAGTTGTGTGTTGTCTACACAATATGGAGAAAGAGCATTGTATATGCTATTACTAGAAATAAATGCCATCTTTGCCTTAAAGCTGGATAATATAGTGAGGTAAACCATTACTTTGAGAGAGTGTCAAACCCCTTGTATCCAATATCAGAGGCTTTGGATTAAACAAACCCAAACTTGAATCAGAGTTCTGCCTCTGACTGGTTCTGTGAATTTAGGGGTGTAGTTTCCTCTAATTAGACAGTAGAGGGGAAACACCAAACTTTGAGGCCAGTTTAAACGGCCACCCCTAAAATTTCTTCACACTGCAGCCAAGGTGCTTTTTGGAAATGAAAATGATATGGGCATTGACTTTGAAGCATGTCAGTCAGTTTCTAGCACACTTAGAAAAGAATGTCTTAACTCCTCCCCCTGCTCCTTAAAGCCCTCTGTGATCCAAATGTCTCCCCTTCTGCTCTCCCCATTGGTGAGGTGCTGCAGCCCACTTCCCTCCCTCTTTCTGACTATACCTCAGCCATTTAAGGCCCAGGCCTGCCTGGGCTGTGTGTATACTCTACACTGCCCTGCATACCTGCCTTCTTCTGGGGTTCCACCTTGCTGCTTCTCCTAGAGGCCTTCCCGGATCACCATGGATAAACCAGGCCTGGGCCTAGACAGTTCCATACTGGCATCGCCTGCCACTGCCTAGTTTAATATTCAGTCTCAATGATGATTTATTTATTGTCACTCTTTTCCTACTAAAATGTAGGTAGGATGGGAGCAGGGTTTTTTTTTTTAAATCAACTGGCATATATCTAGTGCGCCCCAGTGGTACCTGATGCAAAGTTTGTCCTAAATAAAGGCAGATTATTTCCCCTCACATCCTGAGTAAACATGTACTATGAGCAAAATATAGTATTAGTTTGGGGAACTTATAAGTCTTCCAAAAGTCCCTGTCTTCAAAGAATTTACAATATAGTAAGGAAGTCAACAAGAAGAACAAAAATACAAAATTTAAATGACAAGTGAAATACCAGTATAGAGTTTTGAAATGCTTTGAAATATAAATAAATGGACAGAATGGATATTATAAGGCATTATCTGATGTCCATTAACCAGAGAATAGGTTTCATGAGGTAAGATTTAACTTTTCAGCTTAAATATTGATAGTTTTGAAGTGATAATAGAAATTATAGGGACCAAACAAGTAAAATAAGTTAGAGAAATAATGATAGATCTTTTTCAAAGATTATGCTCCTCTGGAATATGCATGTAGCATAAAATATAAGAAAAATATAGTTTAAAGGAAAAAAAGGTTCTTAAACTTCTAAAAGTGTTTTTAGAAGTTCTTAAAATTCTGTGACTTCTTACCAAAGGAACCCCCAAGGAAAAAAATCTGTATTTATTCATCCAAAAATATAGAAACTCAGACACCAAAAACTTGATCAGTGATCATGTGCAACGCTAATGTGCTTTTATAAATATTTCGCGTAGAAATATTCAATCATGTTATAGCCAATAAAACATTATTTTACTTGGCATAATGATGTTTGTAATAGTGTTCTGGAAATTGACAAACAATGTATAGGGTGAATTATTATTACTGAAATAACAAATAGCACACAACACCTTGCCTTAAGAAAGCCCAATCCAACAAAGTCCAGGAGGATTACATGGCAGAGCAAAGCCATTTAGAAATCTGGGTTCCCACAATCCCTCTACTGGGAATATGCCTGGAAGAACTCAAATCACTCTATAAAAAAGATACCTGCACACGTATGTTTATCACAGCATTGGAACCAACCGTGCTAACCATCAAAAGAGGACTGGATAAAAAAGTGGGGTACATATACACGATGGAATATTACGCAGCCATAGAGGAATCATGAACTTCACAGCAAGCTGTATGAACTTAGAGTCTATAATACTGAGTGATCTTCTGCAGAAACAAAGAACTGAGTATCACATGTTCTCACTCATAAGCGAACCTTGAACAGTTATCATAATACTATAAGAAAAGGATTGGCAGTAGCCAGAAACTGCCGGGAGGGGGGTGGGGAAGTGGGATTGGCAGTAGTGGGACTCTGCCTGGGGAAGAGGGGGGCATACCTCATCAACAAGGGTGCCTGCATAATGAACATTTGTATACCTAACCCTGAATTGTAACCCACATCTTTAAAATAAAAAAGTTTAAAGTTAAAAAAAAAAGAAATCTGGGGTTAAGCTGCTTGGGTTTGCATTTCAACTCAGCCACTTGTCAGCTGGTGGGCATTAGACAAGTCACTTGACTTTTTCATGCTTCAGTTGTCTCATCTGTAAACAGGAATGATTATTATAAAACTAAACCTTGGACTGTTGGGAATTATTTAAAGCATTTAATATAGTGCTAAGCACATAGTTTTGTAAGTGTTAGATACATGTAAAATAGAACACTCAACCTCAAGATGTCTAGAAATTGCCCAGGTGGTACCCAGGAGTCTGACTGATTCTATTTTAGCCCTAATTTTGACTGAGATGGTGTGTGGTTGTGATGAGAACAGTGTGCAGAATGAGTTGACCTAAAGCTCTGAGTGTGAGGTAGAGAGTGACAGGTCAGCAATTTGAAACACCTGAGCCGATCAGTGAGAAATTTAGCATCCAGATACGATGTAAAGTAGCACCATTTGAAACCAAGGAAAGAGAAGCGTGCAAGTGTAAAAGGTACTCTCAGGTTACTGTCACCGAACAGCCACTACTAACTAGTCCTCTCTGCCTGAGATAGGGGATCAGGGAGAGCTCCACCATAACTCTGCAGTCTCTGCTGTGTTAGAGTCCATGAAACTCCTCTGGCTTGACATACTCCAGCAGCTCAGACTCCATAACTTAGCCCACACTTCTTGTGTTGCTTGTTTAGATTAGAAAGGTCCCAAGCTTGTGAATCAAGCTCCACCCTCACTATCAGGTTTTCCTGGAAGGAATCCATGATATGAGGTAAAAGTGGAGAAGAATTCCTAAGTTCTGTGAATTATAGACTTGACCCTTGCCTGCCCCCCATCACTAATGACACCTCAACTCAAGGGAACTTGTCAATAATAACTATCTTACTTTTGCCAGAACTCTGTCAGAGCAATGAATTTTGTGCTAATGATGTTTGAGAATACTTGGAAATAAAATAGGAGTGCTGATGAGAGGGATATATGGAATAGAGCATATAAATGCTTATATGCTGGAAAACTCCCAGACAAGTAATTTTGGCAATCAGTTTAATAAATATTTGCAAAGTGCCTGTACAAATAATTTGATTTTCTGAGGGTCACATAATGCTCTCCTGGGAATGGATATATAGAAATAGAAATTATAAGTAATTAAAATAATCACCCACAAAAATAACTTAGCTGACTTAGCAAATCAGAGATATACTTCACAAACAAGAGTCTTAGTTACTTATAATAAGAACTATATTTTCCAGAAATGTAGTCCTAAATCAAACTTTGGTTTAAAAGTAATTTAGGATTTTACTCTTAAATTGAATGCTATGAATTATGTTGGCAATAAGATAAAACTGTTTCAAAGATAATGCAGTTTTCATTCTGAAGTTAAGACTTTTCGTCAGTATTCACATTACTATTTTAGATGTTTGCTCTTTAAAATAAGTAGTTTTATCCTTTGTATCTGCTACAGAAGTAATATAATTAAGTTATAGCTAGGTTTCTTCTTTTGTTTTGAAATTCAAAGTTCTTGATATTTATTACAATTCTCTTCTTCAGTGTCATTATATAATGTCCAGTAGATGAAAAGATAAACATGGTGTGGGCATGGATGCATAAAAAGTTCAAACCTAGACGAAAACCTTTGACTTCCAAGGTTGATGTTAGGTAGTATTCCATCCCTTAACATAAACTTAACATTGTTTTATTTACTTACTTACTTACTTACTTACTTTTATATTGGTGATTTTGGGGGACTCAAATGTCGGCAAGAGGCTTGGAAATATAGTCTTTGTTTGGGTGCATTATTACTCCAAATATAATTGTTTACTTATTTAGGAACAAGGAGTTTTAAGTGCTCCCTAGATAACTAGCATTCTCTGCCACTGCAACACCTCTCTTTGCTTCTGATTAGCCTGAGACACTGATAAATTAAGTAACTTTCTCAAGATCATCCACATGGTTTGTAGTCTACCTATAGAATATGTTTCTTTGTTTAGCCACTATGAAACTTAGTAACATGTGATTTTTGAATTGAGTGTTTTAAATATTGTCAAATTATTTTCCAAAGTGTTTTTTTAAACCTTTGCTCAAAATACACATGTTAAAAGGTGTCAACCAAAACATGAAGGCAGAGAACCATTTGTGGAAATATCACAATGCACAGCTGAAAAAAAAATTATATAACTGGGACTGATCACAGTTTTAACACCTTTCTTACCCATGCTTTTCAAGATTAGCGTATAATGAAATAATGAAAATAAAAGAACTGAATTACTAGAATTTTAAAATCAGTTGGAAGTTCACTTTTTTGTTTATACCAACATTATATCTGTTTTCTGTCCATAAAAAATTGTCAACAATGAACCACTCTAGTTAACAATCTGGGTCCAAAATTTATCTTTGTCATCTTTTTTAGAAGAAGATTTATGAAATACTTTACATAAATTTATTCTCTTAAGTATGATTGTCTCCAGCCCCATCCAATTTGCTGTGAAGTCCATGATTTTGTTCTTCTTTATGGCTGTGTAATATTTCATCACATATATGTACTACTACTTAGTGATCTATCATAGAAACAAAGAACTGAGTACTGCATGTTCTCACTCATAAGTAGGACCTGAACATTAATCACATTAGCACAGAGGAGGGATCAGCAGTCGCTGGGCACTGTTTGTATGGGGGGAATGCAACAACAGAAGGTGTACCTGGTCCCAAACCAGGGGAGGTGAGGGCCAGTTGGAGGCCCAAGTACACCTGCATGCAACCTACTTGTGTAGTTAATCCTTATTTGTATCCCATATCTCTATCATAAAATTGCTCTTAAAAAATTTATTCTCAAATTATTTCACTCCATTTTTTTTTTTTTTTACAATTTTCAGACTATACCAGTTACTGATTTTTTCTTTTTAAAAAGAAGCAAGTTGTCCTATGCAAATATATTACCAATAAGAGCTATAAAATTAATTCAACATTCTCTCCTGGGTGAAGAACAAAATTAAAGAAAAAATAGAATGCTAGCCAAAAAAAAAAAAAAAAAAGAAAAAGGAAAAAAATCCTATTTCACAGAAACCCTTGACTGGTTTGGATATGGGTAGAGAGTCTTCTCAGAGAATGTCAGAAAAAATGATTCAACAAGGAATTCAAAAGTTCATTCCTCCATAAGAGCAGCAAAATAACTTGGCAGAGTCTATCATAATCAATATTCTTGGTATTCTGGAGTCTAACCAACAATTTGCAACAACCAGTGCTATGGAAAAGGAAAAAAAAAAAGCTGAATCTCAGTAATAACAGAGACCTTTATGGTATTTACACTTATCCAATCCCATTTCCTACTCCCTGCCCTGACAGTAGCCTTGAAGATAACCGTTCACTGGCACAGATGTCAGTATTAGAGGGAACAGAGCAGACCTAATTTGGAAAGAGTTGCAGTTGTTTGTTTTGACTGGTTCTCCCAAAGGACTAACTAAAAACAAAAACTTTTACAGGTATTTGCATTAGTTGCTGCTTTCTGGGCCAGTGAAGGAAAGTTGGAAGCAAAAAGTTAGACTAACTAAAAATATTAGGAGAAAAGGCTGGAGAATGAGATACTTTGGGGAATAAGTACTTTTAATAATCAGACATATTCCTGGGGACCTAGAAGGCCATGTATATACTCAAAGATGTACACATTCTTAGGAAAGACTTGAAAATATCCTAAGCTGTCATCTTTGGCTGATCTTTAAGCTCTGCACAAGCAGGAAGTGAAGGCTAAGACAGAGTTTAAACTAACTAGCTGAATGTTGATGGTATGTCTCAACACACACAAAGAGCTGACCTGCAAGAACTGCCTAATTACTAACTGATCACTAAGCTAACAGAATAGAGACTTCAGGAATCAAACATGACAAAGAATACAGACTTTACAAAATTAGCCTGGAAAAATAAGTAAACCAAAAAACAACTGCAACAAGTAGCAGAAAGCAAATCCTGGAGAAAACAGAGAATCAGATTTCTCCAGTTGCCACATTATAATACAGCCATACACTACATAATGACATTTTAGTCAATGATCGACTGCATACGTGATGATGGTACCATAAAATTATAATAGAGTTGAAAAATTCTTGTCATCTAGTAATGTGTGGCCATTGTAACATTGTAGTGCAACACATTACTTATGTATTTATGATAATGCTAGTGTAAGCAATCCTACTGTGCTGCTAGTCATATAAAAGTATAGCACTTATAGTTATGTACAGTACATACTTTATAATAAACAACTATGTTACTGATTTATGTACTTTACTACACTTTTTTGTCATTATTTTAGAGTGTATTTTTTTCTCCTTATAAAACAAAAGTTAAATATAAACTTCAGGCAGTTTCTTTAGAAGGTATTCTAGAAGAAGGCATTTTTATCATAGGAAAGAACAACTCTATGCATATTATCGCTCGTAAAGACTGTCCAGTAGAACAAGATGTTGATGTGGAAGATAGTTATATTGATAATCCTGACTCTGTGTAGGCAAAACTAATGTCTGTGTCTGTGTCTTAGTTTTTAACAGACAATGTAAAAATTTAAAAAATGTAAAAGTAGAAAAAAATCTTAAAAACTAAGGATACAAAGAAAGAAAATATTTTGCAAAGCTGTACAATGTGTTTATGTTTTAAGCTGTTATTACAAATAAGTCAAAATTAATTAATTTAATTTTACAAAATTAAAAAGCTTATCAAGTAGAAGAGTTACAGGTAAAACTACAAATAATTTATTATTAAAGAAAGAAAAACATTTTTTTCATAAATTTAGTGTAGCCTAACTGTTCAGTGTTTGTTAAGTCTATGGTAGTATATAGTAATGTCCTAGGCCTTCACTCACTGACTCACACAAAGCAATTTCCAGTCTTGCAAGTTCTCTTCATGATAAGTGTTCTACACAAGTGTATCATTTAAAAAATATTTTATGCTGTATTTTTACCAAAACTTTTCTATGTTTGAATACACCAGTACTTACCTTTGTATTACAATTGCCTGTAATATTCAATATGGTAACATGCTACAAAGGTTTGTAGCCTAGGAGCAATAGACTATTCCAAAGATCAGTTGTAGGCTATACCACTTAAATTTGTATAAGTATACTCTATGATGTTTGCACAGCAACCAAATTGCTTGTGGATGCATTTCCCAGAATGTATCCCCATTAATAAGTGATGCATTATTGTATTCTAAATGTACAATTTTCAACAAAAAGTTTATGACACATGAAGAAATAAGAAAACATGATTCATACACAGAAAAAATCAATTACTATAAACTTCTCAGGAATCCAAGAAATTAAACTTACTACATATGGACTAATAATCACCTACTTTTGATTTTTTCAAAGAGACAAAGAGATCCATGACTAAAGAACTAAAGAAGACCGTGAGAATGATATCTCACCAAATGGTGGATTAGATTAGAAAGTATAAAAACAACAAAATTGAAATTCTGGAATTTAAAAGTACAACAAGTGAAATGAAACATTCACTAGAAGGAATCAACAGTAGATTTGAACAAGCAAACAAAAGAATTAGTGAGCTTGAATATAGATCTATTGAGATTGTTCAGTTTGAGTAACAGAAATAAAAAAAGAATGCAAAGTGAACAGAGTCTACAAGACCTGTAGATACCATCAAGCATATCTACATAGGCATAATGAAATCCCCAGAAGAAGAGAGAAAGAAAGGTAACAGAATGATCATTTAAAGAAATAATGGCAGAAAACCAAGACTCATTCTATGTAAAATATCAAAAACCAAAGGCAAATAGAGACTCTTGAAAACAGCAAGAGAAAAGCAATGTTCATCTATAAGGGAAAAATCCTCAACAAGAAGATAAATTTCTGATTTTGTGACAAAACCGTGAAGGCCCGAAAGCAGTGAGGTGATATATTCAAAGTGCTGAAAGAAAAAAAAAATCAACCAAGAATTCTATATCTGGTAAAATTACCTTAAAAAATAAAAAAGAAATTAAGACATTTTTCAAATAAAAAAAATGATAGAGTTTATTGCTAGCAAACTTTCCCTTAAAAAGTGCTAAAGGGAGTTATTCAGGCTGGAATGAAAGACTGTTATACAGTTATTTTACAGCTATACGGTAACTTGAATATGCATGAAGAAATAATGAACACTAGCGATGGTACCTGTCTAAAAAATATGTCAGAATTAATGTATTTTTGGTGTGTAACTTCTATTTTTTAACTTAATTTAAAAGACAACTGTGTAAAGCAATAGCTATAAATCTGTGTTGATGGGCACACTGTATATAAAAATGTAGTCTGTGTTGATAACAATGTAAAGTGGGGAGATGGAGCTATACAAAAGCAAAGCATTTTTACTATTGAAATTAAGTTGGCATTAATCTGAACTAGATTGCCATAAGTTAAGATGGTGACTATATTTTCAGGAAGACCACTAAGAAAATATCTCACTGATATATAATAGAAGTAAAGATAAGGGAATTAGAATGATACACAAGAACATATCTACTTTATGCAAGAAGGCAATAATAGTGGAATTGAAGGAGACAAAATATGTGATACAGAAAACAAACAGCAAAATGGCAGAACTAAGACCTCCCTTATAAGTAATTACTTTTAATGTAAATTTATTAAAATCACCAATAAAAAAGCAAGATGGAAAAAATGGGTAAATAAAAATAATCCAACATTTTGAGTTGATTTTTCTATAAAGTGTAAGATAAGGGTATACTTTTGTTCTTCTGCATGTGGATATCTACTTTTCCCAACATTATTTATTAAAGAGGCTATCTTTCCCACTGATGTGTCTATGTTTGTGTCAGTATCATGCTGTTTTTATTACAGTCACTTTATAATATGTTTCAAAATCAGGGAGTTTGATGTTTCCAATTTTGTTCTTTTTGCTCAGAAAAGTTCTGGCTATGGCTATTCAGGGTCTTTTGTGGTTACATATGAACTTACTGATTTTCTTTCAATTTCTGTGAAAAATGGCATTGAAATTTTGCTGGGGATTGCATTGAATCTGTAGATAAATTTGAGTAGCATGCACATTTTCACAATATTAATTCTTCCAAGTCATAAACATAGGATTTTTTTTTATTTATTTGTGTTTTTGTTAGTTTCTGTCATCAATGTTTTATAGTTTTCAGTATACAGTATATATATACTACAGTATACAGTATATATATAAAGGGAGTTATATATATAAATACCCCCCAAAATTATTAGAATTGATAAACAAATTCAGTAAAGTTGCAGGATACAAAATCAACATGCAAAATTTACATACATACATATATGGTTATGTCACCATAACAATAGAGACTATTTATTTATTTATTTCCTATTCGTGTGCTTTTTATTTCTTTCTCTTGCTTACTTGTTCCAAGACTTCCACTAAATCAGCTCAAAATTGATTAAAGAGTTAAATATAAAACTTGAAACATTAAAACTACTAGAAGAAAACATAAGGCAAAAGTAATGTTTAGGGCAATATTTTTAGATATGACCTTGAAAGCACAGGCAACAAAAGCAAAAATAGTAAAAGAATTGCATCAAACAAAAAAACTTTTCCGCTTCAAATGAAATGATTAACAAAGTGAAGCGACAGTCCACAGAATAGGAGAAAATACTTGCAAACTGTACATCTTTCAAGGGGTTAATATTCAAAATTTGTAAAAAAAAAAAACTCAAGCAACTCAATAACAAGAAAACATACAACCAAATTTAGAAATGGCCAAAGGATAAATCAAGCATAAGCAAATTTAAAAGGACCAAAATTTTACCATACACCTTCTCAGACCACAGTGGAATAAAAATAAACATTAACACCAACAAGGTCCCCCTAAAACTCACAAAGACATGGACACTAAACAGCATGATGCTAAACAACCCCTGAGTCAATGATGAAATCAAAACAGAGATTAAAAGATAACTGGAAACAAATGAAAATGAAGAAACATCTTACCAAAATCTCTGGGACGCCATGAAAGCTGTAGTAAGAGGGGAATTTATATCCCTATAAATGCACATGATGAAAATGGAAGGATCACAAATTAACAGCCTAACAAGCCACCTAAGAAAGCTGGAAAAGCAAGACCATGAAAACCCTAATTTCAGCAGAAGAATCCAGATCACCAAAATAAAAGCCCAAATTCAGGACATAGAAGACAAAAAGATAATACAAAAAATCAACGAAACAAAAAGCTGGGTTCTCCGAAAGGATAAACAAGATCGATGGTCCCCTGGCTAGACTGACCAAGAAAAAGAGAGAAAGGCCCAAATAAACGCAATTAGAAACACAAAAGATGAAGTCACATCTGACCCTGAAGAAATACAAAAGATTATTAGAGACTACTACGTATACTTGTATGGAAACAAACTTGAAAACCTTAAGGAAATGGAGGACTTTCTGTCATCACACAACCTGCCCAGGTTGAAACAAGAAGAAATTGAGACCCTAAATAGACCAATAACAATCAAGGAAATTGACTACATAATAAGAAAACTACCTACGACAAAGCGACCCTAAGATGGCGACCGGGCAGCGTGGTCTGTGAGACCTCCGCAGAAGAGGACACAGAAAGACTCCAGATCTCTCCCAGGGGGCCTGCTCCCCACACGGAACTTGTCCACGGACACCGCAGAGGCATTACAGCAGGCCTGAGGTA
>CAUYQG010135297.1:0-10946 GCA_963574415.1 Tarsius wallacei
CTCAGCCTTCCAAGTAGCTGGAACTACAGGCTTGCACTACTATGCCTGGCTAATTTTTTGATTTATTGTAGAGATGAGGTCTCGCCAAGTTGCCCAGGCGGGTCTCGAACCCGTGGGCTCAGGCAATCCACTCACCTCAGCCTCCCAAGGTGCGGGATTACAGGCTGAGCCACCGAGCCTGGCTGAGAAATGACTTTTAACATGAGTGCCAGAGATGCGTTCTGGGCTTCAAAAGATCTTTGTTGCTTTATTCCATGTGTAGAATATATGTATACTATAACTTCCTGATATTTTGACTTGGCATCACGGATTGAATACTTTATGGAGAACAGAAATGACACGGAAGGGGTCGCACGTATGGGAGGCATGGGGACCGTCATAGACAGCCAAGGCTTACTGAATTCCTCCAGTGTGTCTGAAGGCACTTAGGCAAAGGCAAACAAATGCATGATGCTCCTATCTTGAGTATCATGAAATTGTCTGGCAAAAGGCAAGATTCAGAGAACTCCACAGATACAGAGATAGAGAGCTGTGTACGCATACTTCTAGTGATGTGTACCACACGTTTCCGGAGCCACACCAGGTGAGCGGTAAAAATAACAGGGTCAAGATGGCAGCTCAAATATGTTATTCTTTTGGCTTTGCCTCATTCACCCCAGACTCCTTAAAAATCCTGACTGATTACTTCTGAGTTATCCTCAGAGTACTGCACTCCCAAACACTAGCATTTTCTTCCTTTCCAGCCCCAGATTTGCTGTGTAGGGTAGGGTCAAAGTGCCAACGAGCAGCTGCTGCAGCCCAGGGCTCCTGTCTTGGCTCCCTCCGACCTCCTGCCCCTGCTTTCCCCGGTCCTGAAGCTACTACACCATGCCAAAGCCATCGACGTGGGCAACTTTGGTGCTGACATCTCTTGTGCTCTCCACTGGCATGTGGACAATCCCCTTTCTCTTGCATCACATACCTATGGATGTTTGACCCATGTCCTCAGGCCTCACCACTCTGCTGGTAGAAATAGTCCCATGAGCATGATGCTCAGAATTGGCTGGCTCCTTTGTCCTCATTTATAAAACTGCGGTGAAGGACCAACGCCCTTCCATGCCCAATTCTCCCCTCTTGAGTGGGAATCCTTAGCAAGCATCTCTGTGCACCCAGGAACAAGTCTGCTTAGTGTCATACCCACTGAGTCCTCCTTCAAGCTGTCTCTTCTTTACTCCAGCCTCTTCCCTTTTCCAGAAAGCATCCATGCAAAGTGAAAGGACATAACGTGGATCTCATATACCCAGTGAGCAGCCACTTTAACGTTGCCTAAGTCTCATCTTTTTTTAGCGGTTCACTTAACTTACCCTTTAATCACTAGCCAAGGGCAGAACCAGTTTCTCAGAGGTAGCTATTGATAATTGTTTTACCACCTTCTTCCCCAGCTTGTTTTGTACTAATTAGCTTTCCTATTTCAAGTATTTGCCTCTACCCATAAGCCTCAGGTTAACCTAATCAGCCCTTTGGGACCTAGGTGACACAGACAGACCTCCCTAACCATGGCAGCAGTCATGTTTCTCACCCATCCACCTGCCTGCTGCCCATCACCTGACCTCAGTATCTGTGCTTACCTGCCCCTTTGGGATGATGTGGAGCAGACCACCACCCAATCACCTTAATGACCTTCCCCCATCAAAGGGGATGGTTTAAAGGATCCAGCCATGAGCAACTGGTTCACCACTGCTAGGTCATTGCCAGGTCATTGGGGCCATTGCCTTGCTAAGCTATCGGTGTTGGCCATATGCTCTTTGAGCTATGGCCAGGACACCTTTCCTGGCTTTGGCCCCCTCCCCTACCTTGGGGAGGTCAATCTCCTCTTTCTCTCTCTCTAATTTACTTTCTAAATAAACTATATTTTCTAATCTAACTTCTGTGCAATTCTTTGCATCTTTCATGCAGCATCGGATGGCACACCAGACACCCACACTCCCAGCGGGCCTGACCAGACATTCTGGAGGCTCCGCATGAAGTGTGACTCTAACACAAAGAATGTTTAGAAATAGAGTCTTTAGTATCACGAGCCCAGACATACACACAAGTCGTAATAAATGCCATGTTTTGCTTAATCAGGCTTAGGTTCCTGTCTGTCATGTCCAACAAAAATGATCTCAACTGATACCGGTGTGGGAAGTAGGAGTGGTCTGTTTGTTTCTGGACAGAATGACTGTACTTTTTAGGTTCAGAATCATCTCAGTTCTTCAGAATTCCCAAGACTGTCCAAAACACTTCATCACTCGTTACGTCCCACACAGTGCAGTATTCTCAGATCATTAAGGTCAAGGGCTTAACTCATTTCTCTGACATGGTTTGTGGTCAGCATGGCGATTAGTTGGACAGATTGGTAATTTTATTTTCCTCTGATATTGCAGAGTTGACATATGTAACCTCATGAGTTTATTTATATTTCATAAACATTTAGATTTAAAACAGTTCTTTGGACACACCACTCTCCTTGCAGCTGCACTGCTGTGTTGCAGATGTACAAACTTCACAGCCAGGAGACCTGCAACTTGGTCCTGGGTCATCACTTTTGCCATATGACATCAATTCAAGTTCTTAGAGTCTCTAAAATGGTTTTATCATCTATAAAACAGAACAATGATAGAGTGTTAGGAAAAGGCACTAGAATATGGAGCTATAAAATGCAGAGCATTAAAAACAAAAATGGCAAACAAAAGAACATTGGGAGTTTTGTCTCAGTTTCCCTACAGAAGATGGGTTTGCAACATTTTCTTATTTAAACCGTTTTCACAATAATTTTGGAAGTACTATTAAAAAATTCAAATAGCGTTCAAACTAAAATTGGTAGAGAATAGTAATGACGTATTTGCATGAATAAAAATTTTTAGTAGAGTAAAAATATATTTATGAACTTACAAATAGAGTAAAAATATGTGTGTCCATCAGAATCTTCTTTGCAATCTTTTTAGCATTTGATATAGATGATGTCTTCTCTGGTTATACTATCATTATAGAAAGATGATCCTGGGGCCACGTTAAGGATAATATCCAAATCTATCAATGTTGAGCTTCGCTAAATAAGTCATTGGCTCAGCCACATTTTAGGATGTGGAGACAGGAGGCAGAGATAACGTTCCTCCTGTCTTTGCCAAATACTCATTTTTTCAATGGTACTAGACATCATTAGATTAAAATTAAAATTAACCAGGCAACATTAGCTTCCTGGCTACTGGGCAATGCTTGAATTTTCGACTTAAGTTCACCTTTGTGATTTGCTGTTCACCCAAGGACATCCTCTTGCTTATGGTTCTGAGCATTACTTTCTCCTCTTGCCCCCATCTTAATGACATTGTTTTCAGCACAGTTTTACACATAGTTATTCATTTGTTTGCTTGGGTTCGGGGAGAGCAGTAATGCTAATCCAGTATAGTACCATGTTCATAGAATGATTGTGACTAAACTGGCCAACACATAACACATCTTAGAAAGTGTGTTGTAATATATTGAATGTAATTTAACATGAATTTGTTCCTATCCAGTCAATTAATGTAAAAAGAATAGATTGCACTGGAGATTTTATTTTTATTCAATAGAACCACATGAATTCTGTCTGAATTGTCAAAAATCCTGAATTGCGGTGTGCAAATTGAGATAGTGTCTCCTAGATTTGAAATTCAAATGTATTCTCTAGTTTTTTTTTATTTCTCCACAGCATATTCCCTGCTTCCAGAAATAAATTGGATGACACTCCCTTTCACCCTCTGCAAGATAAATTGAGTTTCCTTGTGTGAATGTAAAGCAACTGGAAACATAATTCTGTCTGTCTTGGGCAGTTCTGTTGAGCTATAGCGTGCAACCGGGCTTTTACAGATAAGGAAGTGGGTGTGGAGAGACAAGAGGCGTGGGGAGAGAGAGGCGCATCGAGGGGGAAAGGGGAAACTTTGCTCAGCCAGCTGTAGTCCACGCCCTCCTTGAGGAAAGGAAATACAGCATGCCAGAGTGGAGCATGTTCTGGAATGAGCGAACAGACTTGTGTGAGGGTCCAGCTATGCCACGAAAAGTAGACATGCAACGTGCTTGGCAGTTGATGCGGTCACACTTAATCTCCATGCCCCTTCTGCAGGGTGGGTGCTGTTATCTAGATTTCCCTGGTGAAGGCATTACAGCTCAGATAATCGACATGACTAACAGGAGACAGAATATGAAATCTGATTTCAGGCCTTCTGATCCTAATGCATCCATTTATGTCCTACCTGCTCCCAACTTACACAGAGTCCCCTTTGTCACCAACAGGAAGTGCTTGCTGGCTAGGACACAGGGCAGCCTATGGCTGTGAAGCCCAGAGTAGAAGTCACGATCCTTTTCCCTTTGGGGCAGTCTCAGGATGCTGCTTCCCCCTGCAGCCGTTAGGCTCTATGAACTCCTCAACACGGGTTCACTCCTTCTGTTTGTGTATTTATGTGTCGAATGTCACTGCTTCAGATTAGACTGGATGCTTCCTGAGGGCATGGACCTGGTTCATTTTACTCATTGCTTTATACAAAGTGCAGCCCAGAACCATGCAGAAGCATAGTATTTGTTCAATGCAGAAAGAACACGTTTTTAAACACACTTTTTATTTTAGAGGAGTCTTAGATTTACAGAATTGTTGTGAAGATTCTTCAGTTTTCCTGTATGCTCCACGCTCAGTTTCCCTGTTATTAAAATCTTACCTTAGTATGGGACATTTTTCATATTAATGAACCACTATTGATGCATTATTATTACTTAAACTATATGCTTTATTCAGATTTCCTTAGTTTTTTTTTTCCTTTTTTACCTAATGTTCTTTTTTTGTTGTTGTTGCTCCAGGATCCAACTAGGAAACCGCATTACATTTGGTTGTCCTGTCTCCTCTTAGCTGTGACAATTCCTCGGACTTTCCCTGTTTTGAGGACTCCAGTAGTTTTGAGGGCACTAGTCAGATATTGCAATGGTTTGAATGTCTGCCCCTCCAAAACTCATGTTGAAATTGAATTGCCATCATACCAGCGTTAGAGGCGGGACCTTTCAGAGGTGATAGGCCATGAGGGATCCGCCCTCATGAGTGGGGTGTTTGCCATTAATAAAGGGTGAGCTTGGCCCTCTCTTGCCGTCTCTTGACTTCGTCTTCCACATGCGAAGAAGCAGCAAGAAGGCCCTTGCTCGATGCCTGCCCCTTGAGCTTGGACTTCCCGGCCTCCAGCACTGGAACCAATAGATTTCTGTTCATTATAAATTACCTGGTCTGGGATATTCTGTTATAGCAGCAAACATGGATGAAAACAGGCGTTTTGTACACCGTCGCTCATTTGGGATTTTCCCCCCATGGTTAGACTGGGTAATGTGTTTTGGAAAAGATGGCAACCAAGGTACAGTATCATTCTCATTCTCAAGGGTCTACACTTCCAATATGATTCATCATGGCTGCAGCTCACCTTGATCTCCTGGTGTGAGGTGGTGTTTGCCAGGTTTCTCCATGGCGAAGCTACTCTTTTTTCTCCCTTTCCAAATTGCGCTCTCAAGAGAAAGTCCCTGTGCGTAGCACACCTAAGTAGGTGTGGACTACTTAAGTAGGCTGGAGTAGCCACAAATTTTTGGGAATTCTTCTCATAGGAGATTTGTTTCTTCTTCTCCATTATTCATGTAATCATTTATGCCCATGTGTACTCATGAATATTTGTTTTCTACTTTGAGTTAGATGCTAATGCTACTTTATTAATTTTGCAGCTCAATTACGCCAGCATTGGCCCTGGGTGTTCATCCAGCTGGATCTTTCTGACATGACTCATCAGGCGGGATTTTGCTTCGTCTCGAGCACTCTCTTTCTGTAACTACAATATGCTCTGGGATCATCGTGTGTATTTTCTGTCCAAGTCCGAGAATCAGCCATTTCTCCAAGGATCCATATTGGAGAACGGTATTAGAAATCAAGGTCTGGGCCCTCTCTGTGCTTATTGCATCAAGAGTACCATTACTTCCAGGCCGTCTCAGATGACAGAGTGCTGACGTAGACTCATACTTACTGGTACATATGCACATATCTACAGACATTTCCATATGCAGCCTCTGTGTCTATGTGACTAATGTCTCCAACTCTAACCCGTCACTCATGGATCATTCTAGGCTCCTCCCGTGGCCTATGTGTGCCCGCTCACTCCAACGGTAAGAAACCTGGAGCCCACCATTCACCATCCAGGTACTTAATTTTTCAGTTTCAGTATCCATGTATAGCGGTTTCAGAATTGCTGACCCGTACCCTCGTGGGAAACAACCATATCGACTAGAGCACACACAGAGTCGCTTTTGTCTTTAGACTCATACACTCCACTCACTTCCAAAGCTATTTAGGTCAGGGCCCTAATCCCCCGTCCCATTCAGGGAGGTCGTTTCCAACATTTATAACGTATGTAGATTCCTTTCTTCCATCTGCATTCAATGAAACCACTGGCAATACTGTCAAGTACGCAGAGCGGCAGAAACTCTCATTCATTGCTGTAGAGAATGCAGAAAAGGACAGTCACTTTGGAAGACAGTATCATCCCAAATAGTTTCACCAGCCTAAAAATGCCACACACTTCACCTACTCACTCCTGCCTGGCCCCTCTCTTGCCTGTACGTATGGCGACTACTGGTCTATTTACCATCTCCATATTTTGCCTACACCAGAGTGTCTTATACTTGGGAATACAAATTAATTGGCTTTTTTAGAGTGGTTGTTTCTGCTTAGCAGCAAGCACTTAGGAGTCACTCTTGTGTGTGTGTGTGTGTGTGTGTGTACTGATAGCTCATTCCTTTTTGTCACCGAATAATATTCCGTTTTATGGGCGTAGCAAGGTTTGTTTATCCATTCACTTTGAGAGACATCTTGATTACTTCCAGTTTTTGGCAATTATGAATAGAGCTGCTATAAACATTCATGTTCAGGTTTTCGTGTGGACATATGTTTTCAAATCAGTTGGGTAAATACCTAGGAGCCTGATTGCTTGTAAGACTGTATTAATTTTATGAGAAACTGCCAAGCTGTCTTCCAAAGTGGCTGTGCAATTTTGCATTCCTACCAGCAAAGAATGAGAGTTTCTGCAGCTCTGCACACTTGACGGCAGTTTGTATTATCAGTGTCTTGGATATCAGCCATTCTAATAGATAAATTGTGTATATCTCTGTTGTTAAATGGGTACATTTTTCACATAAAAAGTTTCCATCCACTTACATTCCTTGAAAATGTACAACTTGTAAATCATCTTTTGGACCAAACTTTTGTTTTGCAAGTCAGTACATTGAGAACCAGAGAAGAGCAATAACTTGACAAATTTCCAGTGAACTTTGATGGAACAAGAAAAAAATACCAAGGCCACCAGTGCAACAACTGCTCTTTTTTATTTTTCCTTATCGTTGTTCTTCTACAGTAACAAAGCTAGCTTCATTTAAAGAACTCGTACTAGTAAGAGGTATTTTTAAAAAAAGTTATTAGGCTTCAGAACTAGAGACAGGAACTGTGGACATGAGTAGATCTTTGGGGGGGGGGTCAGGCACTGTGGACCCATGAGCTTGGGTGATGTGAGCCATGTTTATGAGGCTGAGGACGATTTCATTCTATGTCCATCACTGGGAACTTTGTAGTAAGGACAGCTCTACTCCCGCCCATGAGATTGCATCTTTTTAAATACCTACAATGATTAAAGCACAGCCAGGGAATATTGGAAGGCAAAATAGATCCTCTTATTTATTGCATCTACTGTTTGTAAAACACAGAGACGGGATAAGAATGTCTGCGGCTTGCCTAGACTTTGGTCTAGATGCCAGAATCTTGACTGCAAAATTCTGTGAAATTTCATCTCAGTCCAAAAATCTTTATAATAATGTCTGGAAGAATTATTTGACTTGGATTTTATTAAGAAAATAGAATAATTACTGGATGGTTAGCAAATCTATATTATGAAATGAAAATTATGTGAACTTCACTATCTAATTGGCTTGAGAAAAATAACAATAATATATAACAGACCCAAAATCCTGTTACGTTGACCTTGCAACAATTCTGATTCTTCCATTCCATGAACCAGTAACACCCCCTGCCAGGTGTGACTAACAAAAATGTGTCTGTGTTAGTTTGTTCTTCAGGGCATCATGTATCTATCTGCTCTACCTCGCATGATTTATGTCTCAGACTTTTGGTGCAAACAGCCTACTTTACTCATGGGTTTTATAACAGTGTATGGAATTTTTGGTATTTCTTCTTGCAATTGCCCAAAGTTCAGGTACAATGTCTTGAGTGCAAAGATGTTTATCGTCCGTAGCCAGCTTTTTCACAGAACTCTTCAGCTACCATCAAAGCTCTGCAAAACAATGGCTTCTGCTTCTTAACTCTGTGCACCCTGCGTGCCTGATCTATGCAGCAGTGATGGGCAAAGAGAGTTGTTGCTCAACCAGGTATAGCCTGAAAGCATCCCCAAAGAAAGAGAATGGGTAGATTCTTTAGATTGGTCAAGCAGGCATTTGTGATTTCCTGGTGTGGCAGTTGGAATGGATGTTCAGTGTCATTTTTCCTGCCCAGAATTGGCCAAGGGTGGCCCTGGGTCCCAGCCTTCCTCCCTTCCTTCCTTTCCCACCGCTCTCCCTCCTCTCCTCCTCCTCCTCCTCCTCCTCTTTCTTCTTTTCTCTCTCTCTCTTTCTTTTTGAGTCAGAGTCTCACTCTGGAGTCACCCAGGCTGGAGTGCAGCGGCATGATCACAGCTTGACATCCAGGGCTCCTGCAGTGGCAGCCTCGACCTCCTGGGCTCAAGCAATCCTCCAGCCTCAGCGTTCCAGAGTGGTGGGATTACAGTTGTGAGCCACTGCGCTCAGCCTAACACTTCCAATGCTAGTATCTGTGCTGCTGAAGAGAGCACTGGACAACGCTTGCTTTTTTTTCGAGTTGGAGTCTCACTCTGTCGCCCAGGCTGGAGTGTCGCCCAACCTACTGGGCTCAGGCAATTCTTCCCCCTCAGCCTTCCAAGTAGCTGGAACTATACCGCACACCACCATGTCCAGCTAGTTTTTGTGATTTATTGTGGAGACAAGGTCTCACCGAGTTGCCCAGGCTGGTCTCGAACCCTGGGCTCAGACAATCCTCATGCCTCGGCCTCCCAACATGCTGGGATGACAGCCTGAGCCACCGCACCCCACTGGCAACACTTTCTAACAGCAAAGTCCACCAGCCCTGCGACATCACTTGGGAGCCCGCTGATATCTTCACTCCCCAGCTGTGACATGAGAACTGGCAGGAGGGTTGGCAGAGAGGGCCAAGAACAAGACCCAAGGAAGAAGAGGAGGACTTGCTTACCCACGGGGCACCACTGAAGAGGCTCTAAAAACCTTTCTGATTCCTAACCGAGCATCTATCTTCCTGACTCTGCCAAAGCTCATCTTGGAACTTCCCAGAGAATGTTAACCCCTTGGGTTTGGCACTAAGGTCCTATGTAAAGTATAGGCGTTCTTTAAATGGAGGAACCATAAAAAATTTAACTCAGATGGATTTACTGGTTAAGCGGCAGTCATCTAGTGGGGGAGTAGGATATTCCTGGGGGAATAAGATATGAGACAGATGAGATTTGTGTGGGAAGAGGAGATGTCCTTACCTTTGGCGTTCATGGACTTCCGCGAGAGGGTTCCAACAGCTGCGGACCTTCTTTCTAGAAAGCCACACACATAGTGAAGGCGACTTTTTGCAACCGGGCATGCTCAAAAGACGAAAATGTTGTCGAACCAAAACTTTGCTTGAAAGTCCTTAAATCACCTATGAAGTGTAGCGCAAATGGTTTTGAGCTACTTTGCTGTCCAGTGATTTGAAGCACGTTGAGACCTGATTACCAGTGATCTAGACCCAAGATGGAATACAAAGACTGTGTGCCGGTGCTTGCCCCTCGGGACACCCCACCTTTGCAGGAACACTGAGTCTCCAGAAGAGGGTGGGGTGGCATATAAGCTCGTGCTTGCCCGCAGGGCACAGTCCAGGCTGGGCTTTCCTATTAAGCCACTGTAGCCTCCATAGCTGCTAATCGATTTGTTTGTGGTTGAGAATAAAAAAGGAGTGGCAGGTCTAGGCTCCAGAGTCAGAATACAAGTCACATTTGTGCAAAACGAGGCTCCACTGTTTGCACAGAACTGACTCCTGATATGGAACTTTTGCTGTTTCAGGTGGTCAGAGGACAGAGGCCGAGCTGCCGGGACAGGGCAGGTACCGCAGCTGAGGACAGGGCTGCAGGGGGCTGTCAGTGTTTCCTTGGATCAGCCCCAGCTGGAGACCTTCCGCCTTTTCTTTCTTTTTTTTTCTTTTGAGTTGGAGTCTCACTCTGTCACCCAGACTGGAGTGCAGTGGCCGCTCGACCTGCTGGGCTCTGGCGATCCTTCCGCCTCAGCCTTCCAAGTAGCCGGAACTACAGGCGCGCGCGACCACGCTGGGCTAATTTTTTTGATTTATTGTAGAGATGAGGTCCCGCCAAGGTGCCCAGGCGGGTCGCGAACCCGCGGGCTCAGGCAATCCACTCACCTCAGCCTCCCAAGGCGCGGATTACAGGCTGAGCCACCGAGCCCGGCCCTTCCTCCTTTTCAAGTAATCTGTACTGCTCCCTCTATCGTCCGCCACCCCCTGGCTTTCTCCTTGGGCCTCTTAGCACTCAGCCAGTGAGGCCCAAAGACAGTTCCCAATTGGATAAAGAGGAGGCGTGAAGCAGCCTCACCACCTCACCACCACTTCCCTAACTCCCCAGGGCTTGTTGCTATTAATTTTCTTATGCAACGTTTCTATGAGACAGTTGGATTTTCAGCTGGAGAAAAGTTTGTGACCTTAAGTTCAAGGGAGAGAGAGAGAGAGAGAGAGAGAGAGAGAGAGAGAGAGAGAGAGAGAGAGAGAGAGAGAGAGAGAGAGAGAGAGAGAGAGAGAGAGAGAG
>CAUYQG010135306.1:0-39791 GCA_963574415.1 Tarsius wallacei
TCCAAATAGCTGGAACTACAGACGTGTGCTAACACACCCGGCTAATTTTTGATTTATTGTAGAGATGAGGTCTTGCAAGTTGCCCAGGCGGGTCTCAAACCCGCGGGCTCAGGCATTCCACTCACCTCGGCCTCCCAAAGCACGGGATTACAGGCTGAGCCACCGAGCCCATCTCCGGCACCATTATTGAATAGGGTATATTTTCCTCAGTGTTTATTTTTGTAGTCAGCTTTGTCAAAGATCATTTTCTTATAGGTTTGTGGGTTTTTTACTGGATTATTTATTTTCTTCTATGGATCTATGTGTCTATTTTTATTCCAGTACCATGCTGTTTTGATTACTCTAGTCTTGCAGTATAATTTCAAGTTGGTCAATGTGATGTCTCCAGCTTTGTTCTTTTTGCTTAGGATTGCTTTGTCTATTCAGGCTATTTTTTTGTTTTGTTTTGCTTTCTCCATATAAATTATAGAATTATTTTTTCTATTTCTGTAAAAAAGTGACTTTAATAATTTGACAGGAATTGTATTGAATCTATATATTACCTTTGGGAGAATGGTCATTTTAATGATTTTGATTCTTCAATCAATGAACACGGAATGTTTTTCAGTTTGTTTATATCATCTACAATTTCTTTAATCGGTGCTCTATGGTTCTTTTTGTGGAGATTTTTCACTTTCTTAGTCAAATGTATTCCCAAGTGTTTGACAGCTAGTGGAAATGGAATTGACACTATATTTTGTTTTCACCTTGATCATTATTGGTGTATAGAAATGCTAGTGATTAGAAATTAAAGTGAATTGAGAGATTGCAGAATAAATAAATCAAGGCAAGTGACTTACTTTTTTAGTGTCATTTTGCCAGTTGTTTGAAGAACAAAAATGTTTTATAGAGATTATAATTAGATGAGAGATTAGAGTGACTTGGTCCAGGGTGGTTGTCACAGATAGAGAGATGTACAGAGAAAACAGAACAAATATACATTCTATGTGAATTGGATGCAATGAATGTGTTAAAGAGAGGAGACAGTAGGTACAACTTTTAACTGGTAACTGGAGGGATGCCATTGCTATTTACGCAGATGAGAAAGACAAGACATTTTAATGGGAAAATAATGAAAATTACAGTTAAACATTGTTATTATAGGCCAACACTTTTAATGCATGACTCCATTTATCCCTCTCATTAAAAACTTACAAATGAATCATCACTGTCTACTGTGGGTAACAGAAGAAATCAGTAGTACAAAGGACAACCCCCCCACAAAAAACAGGAATTGTCTTTTGGAGGGTGAGCCCCTTGTAGCACAGGCTACCCCCACTACATAAGTACTCTTGGAATCTATCAGTTTCAGTGTACCAGCTAGCATTATTGTGAGAGGCTGATTAGGCTTCAGTGATATTTTTTTTTGCGGGGGAGATTCTTTCTACATGTTTGCATACCTGCCCACACCTCACTGAGCATTCAGCAGTTTTGATCAAACGCATCATATCATAATCCTTATGTCCTACATTCATATATATATACAGTGTTTTTTTATATTTCCATGAGTGCTGTGTTAAAATAAATACATGGTAAGATAGTTTTGAACAGAATTGCCTCAGTATTGTTAACATGACTGCCAAAGAAACATAAATTTTATCATATTGCTGCAAGGAAAGTGATCAATGTTGCCTTAATGTAATATTTAAATGTTTCCATTTATCATCTAGATTAATTTTTGTTAACTAATAATAGAAAGTTGAAAATAGTAGGCTGATTCATGTACACACACAAACACAAACAGACATGCAAAACAGTTAGAATTGTTGAACATTAGTGATGATGAGGAACATGGAAATAACCATATTGTTCTAGGAATTAGGAAACAGGAACCAGAGTGATTAAATTATTTGTCAAGGTCACAAAATTGAAAAATCTGGCTTCAGAGTTTCTTCACTTCTTTGCAAAAGACACATTTACTTTGTGTAATGCCACCTCATTCATATTTAATAAAATGTGTCAGAGTGGAACTGAAGTTTTAAAAAGTATAATTTGGAAGCATGGTTGACCCATCAGAAATCGTTAAAAAAGGTTAATATAAAAAAATGGCAGATTAGAAGTTTCAGATACTTTTCTACAAGGTTTGCATTTTCTAGAATTAGAAGTTTAAGGAAGTTTCTTGCAAGGAATACCTAAATAAATAGTATTTCTATTTAAACAGGACATGGCTGCTTTACTTAGGGAATTGTTATCAGTGTTTCATATTGCTATAAAGTGAAAATATCAAGTGCTACTCTATAAAGGTCTGTCCTGGAAATGTCTTCTGTAGTCTACTAGAAACTTTCAACTGGTAATAAATTGTTTGCCAATTCTATGTCACTTGAAAACCTTTTTTACTCTCAGTTCCTTAGAGTACTATTGAACAATGACTATTTAAATGAATAAAGTAATACTAGGTCTTGAAAAATAACACAAAAGAATAACTAAAGAGTCAGCATTAGAGTTTTTCTTTTTGTTTTCTTTTCATTGAAAAATATAAAACGTATCTACTAATGACATACAACATTGTGTTTTGAAATATGTATACATTGTGAAATGACTAAACCAGGTAATGAACATATGCTTCACATATTTATTTTTTGGAGTGAGAAAATGCTTGTCATCTTACTCTCTTAATCTCCTCCCATATTCTTTTCAATCTCACTAACTGTGCTTAAAGACATAAAATACGTACACAAGCTTCTGATCTCAATATCATATTGTTTTTGCACAAAAATAATATATTTGGTAATTGAGAATCATCCATTATACTGGAATTCTGTGTACAAAATCTCCTCATTTCTTAGAGCATTAAAAGGCAATTGTGGTATATATTTATTTGGGTGTAGTAAGACACAAGGTTAAGTGGCAATGGATTACTTACTAAAGGAAAATTCATGCAGCATTAATAGCTTTAATTAAAACTGAAGCTTTTTTAAAGTAATGGAAACGTTGTATTGTTTTTACCACTTTTTGGCAAGAAACCATGTCTAGAATTGTAGAGAAGATTTGTCTGAGAATTTAGTGATGTAAGGTCCTCACAAAACACATTAGGAAAATTGAGAAAGGAGCTGTAGACTTAACATAATGATTCTTTTATGTCTAGACTCAAGTTGTCTAGAAAAGATGCTTGAATGTATTTGAACCTTTCTATTTTGTTTTGTTTCTTCCTTACAGATTTCAAATTACCATCTTTAGATTCTGAATGCCTTGATTATTGCAAGTTGTATGGGAAATGTTGACCCCTAAAATGGCAGTCATATAAATAAAGTCAGGTTTAATTAACAAATGCATGCCTTTTCTGTAGGGTAAATAAGCCATTTAGTGTAAATAATTTACAAAGGGCATTAAGAAAGTCATAAAACTAATCATTAAGTTTGTACTTGTGTATCTATGTGTATGTGTTTATGTATATATGTGTGTATGAGTAAGTCTTCATTTCTTTAATGGCTAGTGTTCTGAAGGTTAAAATATGATGAATTTTTCAAATTAAAAAAACGAAGACAGGAATACTAGAATATGTTAAGCACAAACACTACTGATTTTGTTATATCAGAGTTTAGCTTATTGGTCTGCTTGGGTTTGAATTTTGACTCCAACATGTGCTAGTTGGGGAATTTTCTTATTCATAAATCGCTTCATCCCTGCTGAAAAGTTAAATGAAGGTGAGAATACTACTATGCCACCAGGGGTTGTCATTGTTAAGAAAATTGAGGCATGTAAATCCCTTTGAACATTTCTATTATATAATACATGTGCAAATAATGTTGATAGCTATCAACACTGTATTTTTATTTTTACTGGTATTTGACATTATTTTTCTGAACTTGCTAATGTATACTTAATTTAACTCTATTAGATTACCTTTAATGTTAGGTTGTAACATTTCCAATCATTGTCTAAAATGTTTTAGGTATTTATAACATCTTATTTATTGACAAAGTTTTGAAAATAATTTTTTTAGTAAGCAAATAAAAAATAAATCAACTAATAAGTATCACTATTTATATTTGGTTATTTGGTGGGTCTCTTTTTAGTCATAACTTCCATGAATATTTTGCATTCTTTAATTTATTATGTATACTCAGTTTCATATTATAATGATCTAATTATCATTTTAAAAACATTTTGCTGTGTCTTTATAATATTTTTAAAAATTATTTTATTTTATTTTATTTTTTTGAGTTGGAGTCTCACTCTCACCCAGACTGGAGTGCAATGGCCGCTCCCGGCCACCACAGCCTCGACCTGCTAGGCTCTGCGATCCTTCCACCTCAGCCTTCCAAGTAGCTGGAACTGCAGTTGTGCGCTACCACACCCAGCTAAGTTTTTTGATTTATTGTAGAGATGAAGTCTCACCAAGTTGCCCAGGCGGGTCTCGAACCCGCGGGCTCAGGCAATCCACTCACCTCAGCCTCGCAAGGCGTGGGATTATAGGCTGAGCCACCGAGCCTGGCTTAACAATTATTTTAATGAGTGCAAAATATACCACCTGGAGAATGAATCATGATTTTATTAATAATCAAAGTCATATATAGCTACCAATCTTGGTGCATGGTCAGCATACAATCACAATTTTTCTTACCTCAGTTGAATTCTACTCTCTAGGATGACGATAACAGTTTGTGAGAACCTCATTCATCACACATGAGAAGAGAGAATGAAAGAAGATCAAAGAAAATGAAAATTGCATCTTTGTGTGACCAGTGCCATGATTTGATATAATTTCATTTTATTATTACATAAACCAAACGTACAGCTTACTGCTATTATACTGACTTTACAGATGAATAAAGTAGGGATTAGAGAATGCATCTTCTAATATTTAAGATCTAATAAATGTGGGACACACTCTTACTGAATAAGACACATTAACTTGTATATATTTATCACATATCAATATACTATTTCTATTAACCTGTGAAAAATTCAAAAATATTTTGAAAACTCACATCACAAGTTAACTTATACAGCGTTATTGCTATAAACCAGTAAGTAAAGAACCAACACTCCTCAAATCTCCATTTTCTCACTGAAGTATTTGTTGTCTTAAGGAAATATCTAGATGTTCTTTATTATTTCTTTTTCTGCTTTTTGTCTTTTTTTAATGTAATACAACTTGTGACAAGCATGCAGATGAATAAGATATATATTTAAAAAACTTTTCCCTCTAAAGTACATCAAAGGGAAATAAATTAATAAAATATCAAATTTATTCAGTTTTTAAAATTGGAAATCCACATCTCAAAATATGCAAATTGCTCAGGAAATTTGTAATATTGCAGTTTTGCTCATTTTTGGCCTTAAATGTTTCACTAAAGATGTCTTCTTCCACAGAAAAACATTTGATATAAGTAAAATAATGGTAATTGTAATAAGGCATAGAATGCATTAACCTGTCTATTTTTAACTATCATTTCATTCCCGTTGTATGTGGTATTAATTTTTACACCTTTGCAACAATTTTAAAAATATTTTTTATACAAAGTTAACTGGGTCTTTGATACTAACATAGCCTCATTAGTGACAATAAACTATTTGGTTCAATTAAACTTTAGCTTTAGGGCTTATGTAATATTTACTTGTAAATCATTAAATAATCATTTATTAATGTTGTCCTAGACACTGTGCTGGACATTGGGGTATAGAAATGGTAAGAAATTAAAAATAAAATTTGTCATTCATAATTTTATTGTTTAGTAGGACAGACAGGCATCTGAACAAACCATTATTATAAAAATATGATGCATTCTATAGCAGAATTTGAGACAAGGTGTTATGGAAGCAATCAAATGAGGGAAACTGATTTTGCTTGGTGTTTAGACTGGATTTCATAGAATCCTCACCACCCCCCAAAAAATTCATGTCTACCTAAAATCTTAAAATATGACTTTATTTGGAAACACAGTCTTGGCAGATTTAATTAGTAAAATTAAGGTTCAGACATTCTGATGTTCTTATAAAAAGAGAGAAATGTGAGTACAGACACACAAAGGGATAGTATAGTCATATGAAGGTGGAGGCAGAGACTGTGGTTTTGCTTCTCAACCTAAGACATGTACGAGACCACCACAAGCAGCAAGATTCGAAAATGAAGATATCTTTAGAGTATTTAGAGTGAGCATGACGTTTCAGGCATCTTGACTTCAGACCTCTAGCTTCTAGAACTACAAGAGAGTAAATTTGTATTGTTTTAAGCACCCATTTTATGGTAATTTGGTATGACAGCCCTAGAAAATTCATACTGTGATAATAAATAAGAGATAACTTCATAGGGAAGGATTTGAGTTGGCTTTTGAAAGATAAACATGAATCCTATAGGCATAAACAAGTAAGATGTATGAAATAAAAAATGGATGCCCAAATCCTAAAAATGTAGACAAGTGTGACTTCTGAAACAAGTGGTGACTTCAGAAGTTCCAAAGAATAACAAAAATAACAAATGTCCATTGTGTGACATTGAACACAATTAAGCCAAATGTCATGCAACCCACCCAATAAAGATTTTGCTTTATATACAAGACCCAAATTTTCTGTAATAAAGAGTATCATTATTAAATCTAAGTTTTAAAATGTGTATAGTTGCATTGAATTATAATTGCTAGAATAATCATGAGGGCTTGAAGAACAGAATATGATTTCTGAATTATAAACATCTGTAAAATTATCACCATGATCTGGATAGTGTAAATGTTTATAACCCTTAAATATTTCCTCATGCCTCTTGCAATCTTTTTTTGTAATCACCCCCCCGTCCCAATCCCAGGATACCATAGATCTGCTTTTTACTACTGTACATTAGTCTGCATTGTTTTTAATTTTATATAAAAGTAGAAACCATACAGTGCTTTTTGGGGCCAGGCTTATCTTCCGTAAACAAATATTTTGAAATTTATTTATGTGTTCTACATAAGACATAGTTTATTGATTTTATTGTTGCATAGCAGTCCATTGTATGTATAGAATACAATTTGTTTATATTTTCTCCTGTTGATGGACATTTAAGTTGTTTCAGTGTTTTATTAATACATTTATAACTTGTATGTACTATTCATGTACAAGTCTTTCTGTATATTAGAGGGTTAATTTTGTCCCAATACAATTCATATGTTTAAGTCCTAATCCAAAACACCTCAGAATGTGACTATTTTTGGAGAAAGGATCCCTAAAGATGTAAGTAAATTAAAATAAACTTCTCTGGCTAGGAAGATGCCAAGATATTTCATTTTTGTATCTGCTTGGCTATTGTGAATGGGTTTATGCTTTTTTTTTTTGTTCTTTGTCTGTTTGTTGTTGGTGTATGCAAATGTGACTGTCTTTTGCACATTGATTTTGCACCCTGAGACTTTGCCAAAGTCCTTTATCAGTGCAAAGAGGTTTTTGACAGATTCCCTTGGATTTTCCAGGAATAGGACCATATTGTCAGTAAATAAGGATAGCTTCACTTCCTTTTTTCCTATTTGGATACCCTGATTTCCTTCTCTTGTCTGATAGCTTCCTAACCAGAGAAGTGAAAGGCGTTTTTCAATGAAAACGACAAAACGCTGCTCAAATAAATCAAGGAAGACACAAACAAATGGAAAAATATTCCATGCTTGTGAATGGAAAAAATCGACATTGTTAAGATGCCCATCCTACCCAAGGCAATCTACAGAGTCAACGCAATACCCATTAAATAACCAACACAATTGTTCTCAAAACTGGAAATGATAATACGGAAATTCATATGAAGAAAAAGACCACAAATAGCCAAAATAATCCTTTGCAAAGAAATAAAGTTGGAGGTATCACACTTCCAGACTTTAAACTTTATTATAAGCCTACAGTAATCAAAACATCCTGGTATTGGTACAAAAACAGGCATATAGACCAATGGACCAGGATAGAGATTCTGGAAGCAAAACCTCAATTTCTCAACAAAGTCATCTTCGACAAAGCCTTGACCAACAACCACTGGGGAGAGAAGAACATATTCAGTAAATGGTGCTGGGAAAAGTGACTGACCACAAGCAGAAGAATGAAACAGGACCCCTACCTATCACCATACACAAAAATCAACTCTAAATAGATCAAAGACCTAAACATAAAACCTCAAACTATAGGAATTATAGAAATATGCAAGAGACAACCCTACACGATTTGATATAAACAGCCAATTTCTGATCAAAACCTCAAAAGCCCATGCCATAAGGTAGACATGCGGGAACTCATCAAACTGAAAAGCTTCTGCAAAGCAAAAAAAAAAAAAAACCTTTAAGAGAGTGAGAAAATAGCCCACAGACTGGGAAAAAATATTTGCCAACTGTATATCTGAAAAAAGGGCTAACATCCAGGATGTACAAGGAACTAAAACATTCAGAAAGGAAAAATCAAACAGCCCTATTAGAAAATGGGCAAAAGCTATGAATAGATGCTTCTCAAAAGAAGACATACGAGCTACCAACAGAATCATGAAAAACATGCTCAGTCTCACTAATCATTAAAGAAATGAAAATCAAAACCACACTGAGATACCATCTAACTTCCAGTCAGGATGGCCATCCTCCATAACTCAAAAACAGCTGCTGGAGAGGATGCAGAGAAAAGGGAATTCTTCTACACTGTTGGTGGGAGTGTAAATTAGTACATCCTCTGTGGAAAATAGTGTGGCAATTTCTAGGATCTATAAATCGCCCTTCCATATGACTCAGAAATTCCCCTTCAGGAAATACACCCAGAGGAACTCAAATCATTCTACAAACGAGATACCCATGCACAGGTTTACAGCAGCACTATTCACAATAGCAGAAACATGGCAACAACCATTCTGCCATCAAAAGTGGACCGGATTTAAACAAAAAAAAGTAGCACATGTACATGATGGAATATTATGCAGTCATAAAGAAGAGCAAAATTATAGACTTTGCAGCAACTTTGATGGATTTAGAGACTACCATACTCAGTGATCTATTACAGAAACAAAGAACTGAGTACCACAATATTCTCACTCAAACGTGGACCCTGAACATTTATCATAATATTATAAGAAAGGGATTGGCAGTAGTGACACTGCCAGGGAATGCAGGGGAACATAACATCAATATGGGTACTTGATCCTAAACCAGACAAAGTGAGGACCAATGGGATACCCAAACTTCACCTGTATGATGACCACTTACATACCTATCTTGAACTGTACCCCATAAGTTTAAAATAAAAAAGAAAGTACATACATTGCTTTGCACATAGTAGTTATTCAATAAATCTTGCATATGATAAGAAATAGTGAAAAAAATTAAAAGAAAGGAATCAAAGTGGGCCCTAATCAAATATGACTGGTGTTCTGAAAAAAGAATATTTGGACAAACTCTTGCCCAGGAAAGACCACATGAAGACACAGGGAGATGATGGCCGTCAACAATCCAAAGAAAGAAGCTTCAGAATAAACCAACCCTGCTGACAACAAATCTCCTCACACTTCTAGTCTGCAGAATTGTGACAAAACACACTTCTGTTGTTTAGACCACCCAGTGTGTCATGCTTTGTTATGGCAGCCTTAGCAAGTCAATGCAGTGGGCATATGCTTTCATTTCTTTTATGTGTTATTTAGGAATGTAACATCTGTGTGTGTGTGTCTTTGACATTTTAATGAGCTGAAAAACTATATTCCAAAGTGATTATGTCGTTTTAAATCCCAACCGAAGTGTGTGAGGGTTCCAATTTTTCCAAGTCCTAGCCAATATGTAGTATGGTCCATCTTTTAAATTTTAGCCAGGCTAAAATGAAAAATAAAGTGGCATCTAATTGTGATATCAATTTCATTTCTCCAATGCCTAATGATGTTGAACATTTTTATATTTAATATATAAAAACACAAAAAATAAGTTAAACTCAAAGACAATGATTTGACCTCATTAGAAGTAAAAGGAGAAAAATAAATATCAAATAAATGCCATTTATCAAGTTCTGCTATTTATCTTTTACAAACTGATGAAGTTTTTTCATTGAATATTTCCACTCTTGATCTAAACTACCCCTAGAATTCAAGAAAATAAGTGAAGGGATAAGTAGGTATTTTTTTTTTTTTTTTTTTTTTTATTTTGTTCTGTTATTGTGGGGTAAAGTTGGGGGTTAGGCAAACAAAAATATTTCGTTCAGGTACCCTTGTTGATAAGAGGTGTCTCCCCATCCTCAGATAGATACCCACCAAGTAGGTATTTTTAAAATTAAAAAATATTGTCATTGGTAGTCACTAAAGGATTTAATATTTATATTGTCAATTTGGAGCTCTCTGTTACATTATGTTTTGGATTAAAGTTAAAATTACATACTAAATTAAAATTACATGTGGGATTAAGATCAAAATTACTAAATTGATTTTGGATTACATTTTATGAAATTGGAAATTATTCTAAATATTTTGATGTCCTAATTATTGCAACATTAAGCAATGCTACAGCCCATTATTGTGAACTAACAATACTGTGGCTTTCCAGTATACACTTGAGTAGAACCACTTGGCAATTTTATCTTGGCTTGTTTTAATTCCATCTGCTCAATGTTATGTAACTTTAATTCACTAATGTATGAATTACCTTCATGTCAATTTTTGGGGCTTAAGTATGGGAAAGCTTTGCAAGATTTCCTGGCTTCAAATCTTGCCCCTACCACTCAAGGGTGTGTGACTTTGACCAAATTGCCTAACTCCTCTGTACCTTGGTGTCCTTGTCTATAAAATGCATATAATAATGGCAGCATCCTCTTAGGATAATTAATCATCGTATATGAATAGCAAATGTAAGTCACTTAGAGTTTATATTATTGCATGTATTAACTATACAATGCTAAGAAGCTCTGTTATATACAATATGATTAATAATATGCTTCTGTATACTTTTGTAGTGTTAAATAAAATAATGTATGTGAAAGTACCTGATATAGGGTGTTTCCAATAAGTGAAACTACTTATTTTTCTTCACTCTTTCATTTATTTTATTTTATTTTTTTTGCGTTGGAGTTTCACTCTGTCGCCCAGACTGGAGTGCAGTGGTCACTCCCGGCCACTGCAGCCTCGACCTACTGGGCTCAAGTGATCCTTCCTTTTCAGCCTTCCAAGTAGCTGGAACTACAAGCGTGCGCCACCACACCCGGCTAATTTTTTTGATTTATTGTAGAGATGAGGTCTCGCCAAGTTGCCCAGGTGGGTCTCGAACCCGCGGGCTCAGGCAATCCACTCACCTCAGCCTCCCAAGGCGCGGGATTACAGGCTGAGCCACCGAGCCTGGCAGAACTCTTTCATTTCTAATGCAATGCATTCCAAGGGGTTCTCAAATAATATTATGTTTTATTTCGGTGGCTGGTTATTGACAATTTGTTGACATAAAAATGTTTATGTAAAAAAGAGTGGAACCATATTGTTTTCTACTTTAAAAGTCACCCAAATTATAATAAAAAAATCTTGGTAGATTTTGGTTATTTTTCTTAACATGATTATAACCCAGCCATGATAAGCTGCATGTCAATTCCAAAGTATTTTCTGGAATGTCAGATAAATCAAAACTCCTGGTGTTCTCCATCCACTTCTTTGATTTAATATACATGAATACTGCAAACAAAATAAATGAAAGAAAAATATCAATCAACTTTCTTGATTACTAAATGAATGATAACTTTGCATTCCTAGATTTATGTACAATTTAAAGGTCAGCTATGCCGCTGTGTGAAAGAATAAGTACACATACTGAAATGTATGGTAGTTAATTAAAAGTAAATTGGATGAGAAATTTGAATTTTTACTTTTTTTTAAACTATTTGGAGAGTTCTCTTCTTTAAACACGTGGTTGGGACAAATGCTTATTGATGCTACTTGATGAAGGTATTGAAAGAGAGAATGAACTTTATTTTGGGAAAAGTATTTTAGATGGAAATATCTCCCATTGTTTTCCCACAGGCAACTTTTACTTACAAAGAAACACATTTTGCCAATTTTAATTATCTGACCATGAAGAAGAATGTTTTTTTCTTTGCAAGCAGCTAAGAGAATTTCTAGTGCTTTAATGTGTTTGGAGAACCCAAAAGTATTTATTATTTTATTTTTAATTCAATCTTGGCTTAGATTTTGTCCTCTAGGATGGCATTGGTTTTGAAAAAATAATACAAGTAACAATATTAAGGGTTTATGCTATCCACTAATTGTTTTTTCCCATTCCCAAATGGGTGAAAATGCCTCTTGGTAAATTTTCCAAGCGTTTGCAGGTGCCGAATGTGTCAAATTTGCACCTGCACATTTCCATGAATGTGATTCCAGTAAGGTTCATGCCTAACAGTATGTGGTAAATGCAATAAAAACAGATGGACCTAGGGACAGCTGGAGTCTGAGAAGAAAAATGGAAATGACAAAAGCAACAAAAGCAAAAATCTGGCAATTGTATTCATGTAGTTTTTATCTTTGTTTTGAATTAGGAAATACAGTAAGCATTTTCAGCATCAAATTTCCAGCAGCTGAATTACATCTAAGAGAGAAATTGCACAGATTCCGCAAATTAATAGCCCAACCAAAGTCACAAAGAACAATGATATATAACTCTAGGTACCCCCACAATAAACTAGGCACAAGTCTTCCAGGGTCAACTGTCAAGCCCCATTATCAGTCCTATTTTTTCTGAATTTATTATCTTTTACATCCTTTTCCTAAATTATATGGATTCTTCCTTGAACTTGATTCTCTAATTACATAATTTTCTCATTACCATGACCAACAATTAGCCTATTCATTATTTCAAACCCAAGTTATTATGAAGATGTGCTGTCAATAGCAAGACAAGTTAGTACAATGGAGATCATACACGAAATTTCAAATGATTTTGACTCCACCAGTTCCAACTTTGCAAATCTTAACTACTTAATGTAAAAATATGACCAATGATTTGTTCCTACTGTAATTGTGGAAGAATCACATGAATGAGGTAAATGCAAGTTACGTGGTACAATTAGTAATAAACTCAAGTGAAGGAATTTAGGTAAACAGTATAAAACCCAATGCTAAATGAATGTTTCTTCCTATTTTTGACTCAAGCTAAAAGTTTATTTCACAAAAATAGTCTGCATATATTTTCTTAAAATATTAAAATGTACTCAACATCGATTAGCTCTGTAACAACATATGTTTCAACTCTCTCCCACTCTGTTTAGATCCATTCTCTACATTTCACAAACATCTATTTGCCCTGAGATAGGAGTGGAAGTGTTGACACGTGTCAGGAGGACACTGTCATGGTCTAGAAAGGTAATAATGATCACTTAAATTAATACGGTTTGCTGAAGAGTGGTCAAAGTTATCCATTGAGATTGCATATTAGGGTTCCCTGAAGGAGCAGAACCATAGAGATAGACAGTCACACATCACTTATCAATGGGGATACATTCTAAGAGATGTGTTGTTTGCCAGTTTCATCATTGCTTGCGCATAAGAGTGTACTTACAGAAATCTAGGTTGTATAAACAACTACACGCCTAGGCTAAATGGCAGAACCTATTGTTTCCAGGATAGAAAGCCATATAGCATGTTACTTTACTGATTACTATAGGTAATAGTAACATGATAGGTATTTTTGTACATGCATGCAAGCATATAAAATGAACAGCAAAAATACAGTACAAAATATCTTTTTATTTATTTATTTATTTTTATAATATTTATTATACCTGCATAGGACACTTACCGCGAATGGAGTTTGCAAGACTGGATGCTGTGGGTGAGGGGTAAATGAGTGGTGAGTGAATGTAAAGACCTTGGACATTGCTGTACGTTAATATAGACTTCATAAGTAATGTATACTTGGAGTATACTAAATTTATGAAAACATATTTTCTCAATGATAAATTCTCCTTAGATTCCTGGAACATTTTTACTTTATAAACTCCATAATTTCTAACTTTTTGATCCTTAGAATGTAGAACACTTAGCTTAAATCACAACCAAATTGTACATCTATACAAAAACATTGTCTGTCTTTGTATTCATATCCTATTTGCTTTATTCTGTTTAGATATTGTGCTTTTTAAACATGTTTGTTAAAAACTAAGACATGGATTCATACATGAGACTGGGTCTACACAGGGTCAGTATCATCAGTGTTACTGTTGGTCACCTTCACATTTTGTCCCATTGGAAAATCTTCGGGGGCAATAATAGTGGTGGAGTTGTCATCTCCTGTGACAACAATTCCATCTTCTGCAACATCTCCTGAGGGACCTGTCTGAGGCTGCATTACATACAGTTAACAGCTTTTTTTTCAAAGGAGTACACTCTAAACTAATAATAAGAGTATAATATAGTATAAAATATAACGTAGTAATACATAAGGAAATTTTATACTCATTTATTCTCATTATCAATCATTATATGTTCCAGACATTTATATGACTGGAAACAGAGTAGTTTTGCTTACATCAGCATCACCACAAGCATGTGAGTAATATGTTGTGTTACAATGTTAAGATGCTGTGAAATCACTAGGTAATAGTAATTTTTCAGCTTCATTGTAATCTTATGGGACCAACATATGTGATACGTGCTCTATCCTTGACCTATGTGTAATTATTAGGTACATGAGTATATATGTGTATGCATAATGCATGCATTATATATGTGTATGCATACACATATATACGTATGCATGTTTGTGTGTGTGTGTGTGTATTATATGTATATAATAAAGGATTGGCTTAGGTGATTGATAATGGACACTGAGTTCCAAGATCTTCAATCAATTAATAAGCTGGAGACTCAAGAGAGCAGATGCTAGAGTTCCAGTCTGATTTTAAAAGCCTAAGAAGCAGAAAAGGTGATGGTTCAGTTCCAATTCGACTCCAGTTCTGAAGGCAGAAGACACGTCTCAGCTTGAAATCAGTCAGGAGCAGAGAACATTTCCTCTTATTTCACATTTTATTTTGGTCACATGGTCCTAACTGGTATTTATCGCTGCCTTCCTCCATTCTGCCACACAACTGTGGTTTAGATATTCAACTCCTTCAAACCACATGTTGAAATTTACTCTCCAGGGCAGAAGGTAGGCCTACTGGGAGGTGTTTTGGGTCCAGGAGACAGATCTCTCATGAATGGCTTGAAGCCTTCCTCGTGGTAATGAGTGAGTTCTTGCAGTATTCATTCCTGCTAACACTGGTTGTTAACAAAGAACCCAGTGTTCCCTTCTCTCTCTCTTTCATGACCTTCCTCTCTCACGTCCTCTCTCACTATTTGATCGCTGCACATGTCTTCTTCACTTCACCTTTTGCCATAAATGGAAACAACTAAAATTCCCCACTAGAAGCAGAGGCTGGTGGTGCCATACTGCTTCTACGGCCTTCAGAATCATGAGCCAAATAAACATCTTTCCTTTATAAATTATACAATCTCCGGCATTCCTTCATCGCAACAAAAAGGGACTAGGACAGATAACTAGTAAGGAGGAGTGAGGAGTTACCATAAAGATACCTGAGACTGTGGAAGCTGCTTTGGAATGGTAATGGGCAAAGGCTGGAAGAGTTTTGAGGGATCAGAAGAAGATAAAAAGATAAGGGAAAGTTTTTAGAGATTGATTGACTGTGACCAAAATGCTTATAGAAATAAGGAGAGGCCAGGCTCGGTGGCTCAGCTTGTCATTCCAGCTCTTTGGGAGGCCAAGGTGAGTGGAGTGCCTGAGCCCGCGAATTCAAGACCAGCCTGGGCAACTTGGAGAGACCTTGTCTCCACAATAAATGAAAAATTAGCCGGACGTGGTAGCACACATCTGTTGTTCTGGCTACTTTGAAGGCTGAGGTGTCAGGATCACGGAAGCCTAGCAGGTCAACACTGGTGTGGCCACGAGTGTGCCCCTGTACTCCAGCCTGGGTGACCACGTGAGACTCCAAATCAAAAAATAAAAAGAAATGTGGAGAGTCAAGACGATGCTGAGAAGATCTCAGGAGGAAACAAGGAATTTACGGGGAACTCAAGCAAAGGTCACCCCTTTCACTCTATAGCAAAGAACATGGTTACACTGTAATCAAGTCCTAAGGTTTTGTGGAAGGTCAAACATAGAGTGATGACCTAGGGTATCCGGTAGAAGAAATTTCTAAGGAGTGAAGCCTTCAAGAAGCCTTGTGGTTTCCAGGTGCTGACAGTCAAGGCAATGGGGAAAATCATTGAGGCCACGCCTCATGTCACAGAACCAGAAGCCTAGGAAGACAGAATGGTTCCAGGAAACAGGCCTGTGGTGTCATGCCTTGTTCAGTCTCAGGAAGCTACTCCCCACATCTCAGCTACTCCAGCTCTGGTCACAGCTCAAACAACCTAAAATACTGCTCAGGTTACTGCTCTGAAGGGTGCAAGCCATAAACTTTGGTGGCGCCCATGTAGTGTTAAGTCTGTAGTTGTATTGATTTCAGACAATGTGTTGGAAAGTCTGGGAGCCCAGAGGGAAGCCTGCCATAGGGTCAAAGCCACAACAGAGACCCTCTGTTAACACAATGCCTTACAGAAATGTGGGATTGGAGCCCCTGCCGACTATCCCCAGTGAGGCATTGCCTACTGAAACTATGGGAGTAAGTCTATTACTCTCCAGAACCCAGAAATATAGAGCCACCAGCTGCATGTGATCTCAGCCTGGAAACATTTTGCTAGTGAGTTGTTAGGGGTAGTAGTGAGTGATACCACTTCCATTTCCTCACCTTGATTCCTGGACTCACCAATCTGTATTACTACCCTACACAGGATGACTTAGTCAACAGACATTTGTTTCTCACTGTTCTAGAGGCTAAGAAGTCCGAGGTCAAAGTTCTAGCTAATTCAGTTTCGGATAAAGAACCTATTCCTGAGTTGCGGACAGTTGCCTTCTGACTTTGTCATCACATGGTCAAGAAAGAACAATTTCTCTGTTTTTAAAATATAAGTAATTCTATCACGAGGGCCATACCTACATTATCTCACCCAAACCTAATAAATCCCATAGGTCCATCCCCAAGTGCAGTCTCACTGCAAATTAGGCTTAAGTATACAAATTTTTGAGGGGACACAATTTATTTTGAAAAGTAAGGGACAGGTGAAGAAAGGAGAAGAAGTAAAGATGATTCATTAGATTCTAGCTTGAGGACCAGAATAAAGGTCAAGCTATTTGTGTTTGTTTTAAAATCATTTTAAGTGGCAGATACATAAGCAATATTGAGGTAAAAGATAAGATGTAGAAATTTTTTCATAAACAATGTCATGTTTTTAAATAGATTTTATTTTACTCCTCCTATATCTATATTCTCTGGATTTTAATTAGGATGCATATGTTTTATATCAGTACTAAAAAATTATCACTTTTCAGGCTGTCCACAAGAAAGTACTTTAAATGCAAAGGTGAAGATAAATTATGTAAAGTAATAAAATTATACATGAAAACACTGATCAAAAGAAATCTTGAGGGGCTATACTAATAACAGTCAAATTAAACTTTAGAATGAGAAATATTATTAAAGAAAAAGAGAAATACTTCATTTTGGTAAAAGGGTTAATTCAGTAAAAAAAAAACTTAGCAATTCTAAGTAAATACAAGCCAAATAAGAGTCTTCAAAATATATGAAACATGCACTAATATAACTCAAAAGGAAAAATTTAAAAAATCCTTGCTTACAGATGAAAATTTTTCACTCCTCTTTCAGTAATTGAGAGAAAAAGTAGATTAAGAATCAATAATTACATAGCACACTTGAACAAGACTAGCAAATAACTTGACCTGATTGATGTTTTTAGAACTCTTTAGCTGACGATCACAGAATACATTTCCATCTCTAGTGTATGTGGAACATTCATCAAAGTAGATCATAATCATGGGCATAAAAATAAAACTCAGTAAATTTAAATGGATAAAAACCATAGAAAGTGTGTTCTCTGACCACATTAGAATCAAACCATAAATTATAGCAGAAAGATAACTGGCAAACTGGAAATATTTGAAAATTAAAAAAAAAATTAAATACAATATTACAGAGAAATTTATAGAAATATGCTTTTATTTCCCCCCAAAAATATTTCTTATATTTCATTTGTTTATACATATATTTACCAATGCTATTTTAATTATAAAATCATAATTGCATATATTTATGAGGTGCGATATTTATATATGTGTGGGTTATATGTACTACGTGGAATAATTACATCAAGCTAATTAAAATATCCTAAAATATCTTTCATCCATGCAGGCATTTAGACATCCAAAGAATGAAAGAATTCATCATTAGCAGACCTGCACTATAGTTAATGTATAAGGGTTTAAAACACATTGACAAAAAGAAAATAATATTGGATGAGAATACATAATGAAGGATACCATAAATAGGCACATACATTTTTTATAGTGTACTTTTTTTTACTCTTCTTTTGTAGATTTGAGGAGTATGGTGCAGGTTTGTGACATGAGTATTCGAGTGGTGGTGAGGTTCAGACTTCTATTGAACTGGTCACCCAAAGAGTAAACATGGAACTCAATAGGAGTTTTCATTCTTTTCATTACTTTCCCCTTCCCTTTCCTTAGGAGTCCCCAGTTTCTACTGCTTCCATCTTTCTGTCCATGTGTACCCAGTGGTTAGCTTCCATGTATAAGTGATAACATGTGGCATTTGCTTTTCTAACTTTTGCATTAATTTGCTTAGAATAATGGCCTCCAGCTGCATCTACATGGCTGCAAAGGACAAAATTTTCTTCTTTCGTATGGCTACATGGTATTCCATGGTACATATGTGCTACATTTTCTTCATTCAATCCACCACTGGTGGGCATCTTGGTTGGTTGCATTTTTTTACTACCTTGAATTGTACAGTAAACATATGAGTAAAGGTATCTTTTTAGGAGTAAGATTTATGCTTTTTTGGGTAAATGCCCAGTAGTGGACTTACTGGGTAAATGGTAGATATAGTTTTAGTTTTTGAGAAATCTGTAGATATAGTTTTAGATATTGAGAAATCTCTACATTGATTTCCATAGGGGTTTAACTAGTTTATATTCACACTAACAGTGTATGAGCAATCCCTTTTCTCCTCACCCTCACCATGTATTGGTTTTTGACTAATTAATACAAACTATCCTGACTAGTGTGAGATAGTATATCATTGTCACTTTGACTTTTATTTCTCTGATTAATAATGCTGAGATTTGTTTATATGTTTGTTGGCCACTAATATATCATCTTGAGAAGTTTCTGTTCACATCCTTTGCCTAGTTTTTAATGTGTTTGTTTTATTTGTTGGTTTTTTGTCAATTAATTTACGTCCCTTATAGATCCTGGATATTAGCCTATTGTCGGATGCATTGTTCACAAATATTTTCTCCCATTTTGTAGTTTGTTGATTTACTCTGTTGATAGGTTCTTTCACTCTTTAGAAGCTCTTTGTTTAATCAGGTCCCACTTGTCAATTTTGGTTTTTGCTGCATTTGCTTTTGAGAATTTGGTCATAAATGGATTTGCCTAGACCAATGCCTAATAGAATGCCTTGTAGGTTTTCTTCTAAGAATTTAACAGTTTGATGTTTAACATTTAAGTTTTTAATACATCTTGGTCTAATATTTGTATATGTAGGAGAAAAGGGTTCAGCCTCATTCTTCTGCATATGGTTAGTCAGTTTTTCAAAAACTTTTAATTGAATACGGTGTTTATTTCCCAGTGATTATTTTTATTGACTTTGTCAAAGATTAGTTGGCTGTTGGTGATTGGCTTTACTTCTTGGATTCTCTATTCCAGGGGTCCCCAGCCTCTGGATCATTGACTGGTACCGTGCTGCACAGCAGACGGTAAGTGGCAAGTGATGGAGAAAAGTTTCATCTGTATTGACATCCACGCCCCATAGCTTGCATTACTGCCTGAGCTCCACCATCTGTCAGATCAGCAGGGGCATTCGACTCACATAGGAGCCTGAACCCTATTGTGAATTGAACATGTGGGGGATCTAGGTTGCATGCTCCTTATGAGAATCGAATACCTTATGATCTGAGGTGGAGCTGAGGGAGTGATGCTATAGAGTTAATTATATATTGCAATGTAATAAATAGAACTAAAGTGCACAACAAATATCATGCACTCGAATCCTCCTGAAACCCTAACCTTATTCCCCTATTTGTGGAAAATTGTCTTTCACCAAATAGGCCCCTCATGTCAAAAAGGGTGGGGACCACTGCTCTATTCTGTACCATTGATCTATGTGACTATTTTTGTACCAGAACCATGCTGTTTTGGACACCAGTCAGTGCCATTGGCTTTGTTATTTTGCTTAGAATTAATTTAGTTACTCAGGATCTTTTTTCCTTCCATATAAATTTTAAGAACATTTTTTCTCATTTTTGAAAAGTGACGCTAATTTGATAAGGATCATGCCGAATCTGTAGATTGCTTAAGGTAGTATGGACATTCTCATTAGTGATTTGTTCAAACTATGAGCATGGAATATTTTTCCATTTGTTTCTGTCAGCTTTAGTTTCTTTCAGTGGTGTTTGTAATTCTTGTTTTAGAGATATTTCACCACTTTGGTTAGATAGATTCCCAGGTGTTTGTTTATGTGTGTGTGTGTGTGTGTGTGTGTGTATGTGTGTATGCGCGCACATGTGAGCGCACACCTATGTGTGTGTTTATGGTGAATGGGATTCTGTTCTTGAATTGTTTTTTAGCTTCAACATTATATTGTTGTAAAGAAATGCCACTTTTTTAACACTAATTTTGTTTCCTTAGACTTTACTAAAGTCACTCCTCAGGTCTAGGAATCTTTTGTTGAATCTTTAGGGTTTTCTAGATACAGACCCATAATACTTGCAGAGAAATAATTTGACTTCTCTACTTATTTGGATTCCTTTTGTTTCTTTTTTTTTTTTTTTTGGCCTGATTGCTTTAGTTATTTATTTATATTTAAAAAGAAAAATATTAAAATGAATGATTAAAATTAGTGATATAAGATTCTGCCTTAGGACACAAGAAAAATGAGTAAATTAACTTCAAAGTAGAAGAAAAAAGATGAGAAAAGATATCAATAAAAGAGACAACAAAGAGCAATATTGAAAATCAATGCATAAAAGTTATTTTCTGAAACACCAATAAAACTGATGAAACTTTACCAGAAGAAGCAAGAAACAGGAAGATAATACACAAATTAATAATATAATCACTGCAGTAGGAGACATAACAAATACAAGTTTAGAATTATTTTAATAATGTATTTTAAAAAAACGATTGTGTATTCATAATAGCTGTACATATTTATGGGAAACTAGTGATGCATTTATTTGACAATGACTGTAAGGGCAACGTTATGCCAATGTACTCTAGAATTAGAGAATATTAAAAAAGTTGCTCATAATATGCAAACTCCCAAATCTGATTCAAGAAAAAATAGATAACATAGGCCGGTATTTATAATATACACTGTATTTTTGTTTAAAATTCTTCAGGCAAAATAACACCATATACAGTAAAGTGTACTCTCTATAAATTCTAACAAGCAGTTAAGATAGAAATACCAGCATTTCTACACAAACTCTATCAGAACAAAAAAGAAGAATGTAACATTTTTAATAACATTACCCTGATACCAACACAAGACAAAGACTTTTATGATCCAAAAATTAAAGGAAAATATTGCTTATATTTATACATGCAGTAATTATTTTGCATATTTAGCCTATTTTAGGTGCATTTTCACACTACTGAATTGATATGAATACATTATTACTAATCCCACCTCATACATTATTTAGATTTCCATAGATTTTCCCTAAAGTTATTTTTCTGTTCCAGGATTTCAACCAACCAACCAAATTACATTTACTTGCCATGTCGGCTTAAGTTTCTCTTGACCATGACGTTTCTCAGATCGTAACTGTAATAACCTTGGCAGTTTTGAGGAGTATTGATCAAGAATTTCACAGAAGGCCCCTCACTTAGCATTTTCATGATTTTTTTCCTCATTTTAGACCAGAGTTATGAGAGGAAAAGTCTCATTGGATCACCTCAAGAATATATACTTTGTTTTTTGCTTTTAATTAGAAAGATGTGGGGTACAATCCAGGGTTAAGTATACAAATGTTCATGTGCAGGTCCCCTTGTTGATAAGGTGTGTGCCCCCTGCCCCAGGCAGTATCCCATTACAGCTAATCCCGTTCCCCTCCCCCAGCAAATTCCCATTACGGATAATCTTTTTCTTATAGTATTATGATAATTGATCAGGTCCACTTATGAGTGAAAACATGTGATGATACTCAGTTCTTTGTTTCTGTGATAGATCGCTCAGTATTACGGACTCTTAAGTCCATCCAAGTTACTGTGAGTTCATAATTTTGTTCTTCTTCATGGCTGTGTAATATTCCATCATGTATATGTACCATATTTTTTTAAGCCAGTTTTCTTTCAGTGGGCAGCATGGTTGGTTCCATGTTTTTGCTATTGTGAACAATGATACGATAAACATACGTGTGCAGGTATCTTTTTCAAAGACTGGTTTGAGTTCCTCTGGGTATATTCCTAGTAGGGAGATTGTGGGGTCATATGGAAGGTCAGTTTTTAGGAACTGACAAACTATTTTCCACAGAGGTTGTATTAGTTTACACTCCCAACAACAGTGTAGAAGTGTGTTCCCTTTTTGCTGCATCCTCTCCAGCATCTGTTGTTTTTGAGTTATTGATGATGGCCATCCTAACTGGAGCTATGTGGTATCTCACTGTGGTTTTAATCTGCATTTCTTTGATGACTCATGAAGCTAAGCATAAGTAACTGTTGGCTGCTCATATGTCTTTTGAGAAGTGTATGTTCATATCTTTTGTCCACTTTTAGTGCATTTGAGTTCCTTGTAGATCCTAGATGTTAGACCCTTGTTACATATATAGGTGGCACATATTCCTAACCAGAGACGTGAAAGCCTTTATGACAAAACTACAAAACACTGCTCAAAGAAATCAAAGATGACACAAACAAACATGTAAAAATATTCCATGCTCATAGATTGGAAGAATCAATGTTGTTAAGATGTCCATTCTACCCAAGGCAATCTACAGATTTAATGCAACACCCATTAAATTACCAGCAGCATTCTTCTCAGACCTGGAAAAAACAATACAGGAATTCATATGGAAACAAAAATGACCACGAATAACCAAAACAATCCTCAGCAACAAAAAACAAAAAACAAAAAACAAAAAAACAAAGCAGGAGTCATCACACTCCCAGACTCTAAACTTTATTATAAAGCTACAATAATCAAAACAACCTGGACTTGGTACAAGAACAAGAATATATATAAATGGAACAGGATAGAGATTCCATAGGCAAAACCTCAACTTCTCAACCAACTCATCTTCAACAAAGCCTCCACCACACACCATCGGAGAGAGGAGAACCTATTCAGTAAGTGGTGTTGGGAAATTGACTGATCACATGCAGAAGATTAAAACAAGACCCTACCTATCACCATACACAAAAGTCAGCTCTAAATGGGTCAAAGGTCTAAATGTAACAAACCTCAAACTATAAGAACCTTAGAAAATGCAGGAGACACCCTTATGGAAATTGGACCTGGCAACCAATTTCTGACTAACAACCCATGTGCCCGTGCCATAAGAGATAAGATAGACCAGTGGAACCTCATCAAACTGACAAGCTTCTGCAAAGCCAAAGAAACCATCAAGAGAGTAGGGAGACAGGCCATAGATTGGGAAGTATATATACTTTGGACATGATTTAGCACTATTAATTTGGTACTTGCCATCTGACTCAGGTAGAGTTTGCTAAGTTTCTCTTTCTTCCTCTTGTTTCCATACTGTCACTGTCAGCAGCCCTCACTTAAGGGGATAAAAATTGTGTTCATTTTCCTTGAGAAAAAATTAATTACACAGATTTTTTGAACTAGTCTACACAGGATATGTGTCTTTTCTCACTTCATTTTGTGACTTATGCATTTAACATTCATGTATATCAATATACACTAATTTTAAACTTGGGATCGTACTAGAGTGCGTTACATTTTTTGTTCAACTCGTTCCAGGGTTAGTCACTGGGAGCATTGCCCTCACCTTTTTTTTTCTTTTAAAGATGTGGGGTACAAATCAGTGTTAGGTATACAACATTGATCATGCAGGTACCCTTGTTGATGAAGTGTGCCCTCCCTCCCCTGGCAGTTTCCCTCAACTGCAAATCCCTTTCTTGTAGTATTAGTGCAAGCTCTCTGGAAGACAGTGTGGCGATTTCTGGGAGCGCTTTCAATTGGCTCTTCTTTCCCTTTGACAACCCATAGTTGTGTAATTTTTTTGCTTGTTTTTGTTTTCTTTTGAGAACTTTTACTTTCTAGCACTAGAAGATTCCCAGACTTCTCTTATATATTCCTTATGCCAGCCCTAGAATCAGGTGTTTTCCCACAAGATTATGCTTCCTTTTACAGGAAACCGAAATTTGGTACTGGCGACCCCCATTGCTATCAGGAATCGGTTGCTTCCGTGCTCTCTCAGCTGGCAAAGCAGGAATTATGTCATGCTTTTTACATACCAGAGAGTCATACTTTTAATATTGTCTAAATTTCAATCATTTTCAATGTTGTGTTTCACTTTTACAATGTATTAATAATTACACTACAATTATTTTTCAAACTTTCCTGTTTTATTTTCTACACTTAGATGTGTCTTGATTTTTTCTCTCCCTGATATTATTTGTTTATGTTATGATTTATAGATAAAACTTTACTTTTTTTTCTTAGTGGGATCTAGTTGCCATAGAACAATTGATTTAAAAACTACTTTTTTTAATATAAGTAGGTAGCAATGAGCTCATATCTGGTACGTAAAAAAAGTTATTACAAAATGGTAGAGAAAGATATTAACTTAAAAAAACTGGTCAATGGTGAATGATACTGAATGGTAGTTCAAAATAAAAAAGACTAAGTCATCAAATAAATACATGAAAACTGACTCTATTTTATTAACTGTCAAGTAAATTAAAAAATTACAGTATGATTCCATTGTACAATCATCAGAATTGTTGGAGTTTAAAAGACTAAAAAGCATTGTGTATTGGTTACAATATGGAACAACAAAATTTTTCATTTACTACTGTGGATAGGTTTATTGGTATGAACTCTTTTGAGAAATTATTAGCATTAGCCACTAAATTTGAACATACTCAGGTACAGACCAGTAGAAATGAGTGTACCAGTAACCAAAAGACTTGTACACAAATGATCAGGTTTAATAGCCTCTGTTGGAAATAAATAAAACAAATATTAAGAATAGTCTAAAGACATTATATTCACACAAGATAGTATTAAATTATAATAAAGATAATAAAAATACCCAGACTTTTAAAAAAGTATGTAATTTATTATTTCATTTAGATAAAGTTAAAAAGATAAGCAGAGCTAGTATATTCAATTTGAAGTGAGTGAAATGAGTAGCGCATTTTCTTTGAAGTAAGAATGAAAACAATGTGTAGGAGGAGTCTTGTTTATCTCTTGGGGTATTGATAATGGTTTATTTCTTGACTTTACTGGTATTTACACGAGGGTATTTAGGTCTGTGGTAATTCCCATCTATGGTCTTAAATTTGTGAACCTTTCTGTATATAAGCAATGCTTCAATTAAACAGCTAAAATGCACTACTTAAAAATATGAAAAAGGAATTTAAATATCTAGAAGCACAGTGTTATACGTTATTGTCACTGAATATCATGAGATTTGTCATTTTAGCAAATCCAAGAAGTATCACATAGAATAAAGACACAATCTGGGTCTTTGTGAAACATGAATATCAATGGCACAGTCTTTCAGAGGTAAGTTAGGGCGCAGAGAAATGTACCATGAATTAAAGTAAAAAACGTGTACATGCTAATGTATGCATGTCCTAATGATCTAGAATTAGTGTTTCATTCCTCTCTGAAAAATGACACCTACATGTGGAAAACAGCAATAAATGCAATAATTACAATGATTTTTCCTTTGTAAATCCATACTTCGTGTATATTCATAACAATTTAATTTATAAGGATTAACGACATTTTGATGAACACTAAAGGAATTAATGATTAATCTAGTTATTATAGAGTGTTTCTGCTTGAGATAACTCTTTGCAATCCTGGCGTTAGCACAACCCATCTGGCTCTTATATTTATGCATATTTAGATGGCAATACATAGACTGCTGCATGCTGAACACTGAGACTGTATTTAACAAATGCATGATTGCCAAATAAAATGTTTTTATTCATTTGTTAAAAACATAAATCTGTACCCCACATCTTTATAATAAAAACTAAAAAAATAGATCTTATTGAAATGTTCTTTTAAAATATTTCTTGAGCATAAGTGGGTCTGAGTTTACTTTTACTATGAGTTTAAGATTTATAACAGGTTTTTTCCCTAGTTATATCACATAAGTTTATTTTTTTCCAATTTGCTTTTTTGCACCACGTCCTAAGAATGAACACCATGTAGTTAAAATGTCAACTGAACAACATTCTAAATATAATAGTAATTTCTGACTCTATCTAACAATACACTGAAAAAGTTTATTCTGATAACTCCTGAAGCGTACCACAATTCAGCTGTTAATTTTGTCTTTTTAAAAAGTTTTAATATGACTAGCAACTACAAACATTCAGGTTCTTCTAATCTGACCAGAAATAGCATATGTAAAGTGAACAAACTATGAAATTGAGAATTATAAACAGTATGAAACTTTCCTCAAAAAAATAAAATAGAATTACTGCATATTTTGGCAATTCCACTTCTGAGTATTAATCCAAAATACTTAAAATAGGATTTCAAAGTCATATATGCACTCTCATGTTCATTGCAACATTATTCACAATAGCCAACATGAGGAAACAATCTATATATCTACTGATGGTGAATATATAAATAACATGTGATGCATTCATACAGTGGAACATTATTCAATCATAAAAAAAGAAATCTTGCTATATGCAACACATGGGTGAATCTTATGGACATTAGTCTCAGTGAAATAAGATGGCCACAAAAGGACAAATACTCCAGGACGCCACTTACATCAAGTATGTAAAGTCGACAAACTCATCTAAGTAGAAAGCAAAATGGAGTTTACTAGGGGCTAGGAGGAGGGGAAATGAGGGGTTACTACTCAATGGAAACAAAGTTTCATTCATGCAAAATTAATAAATTCTGGATAGCTGATGTGCAACATTGTGCTAACAGTTTACGATACTGTACTGTATGCTTAAAAATGTGTAAACCGGGCTCGGTGGCTCAGCCTGTAATCCCGCGCCTTGGGAGGCTGAGGTGAGTGGATTGCCTGAGCCCGTGGGTTCGAGACCCGCCTGGGCAACTTGGTGAGACTTCATCTCTACAATAAATCAAAAAAATTAGCCGGGTATGGTAGCGTGCCTGTAGTTCCAGCTACTTGGAAGGCTGAGGCGGAAGGATCGCCGGAGCCCAGCAGGTGGAGGCTGCGGTGGCCGGGAGCCACCAGTTTGGGCGACAGAGTGAGACTCCATCTCAAAAAAAATGTGTAAAAAGGGTAGATATCATGTTATGTGTTCTAACCATAACGTAAAGGAATGATGCATCAAAAACAATACACATAAAATTCCAACTCCAAAAGCACAGGACTAATGGCAGACTTCTGAAGTGAATGTTGATTATGTGTGCAGAAAATGTCTTTAGCCGACTTCCAATCACTGTCTCTAAATATAGCCCTGTCCTCTCTAATAGAACAATATATCCAATCATTGAGACTGCCATATTCTTATTAAGACACTTTATTTTTATATCCACATTTTTGTTTGGGTTACAGATGGTTGACTCTGCAAAATCTATCTCATGATCAATGTCCTCATATTTTCTAAAACTAGAAATTCTCAGTAAATTGGTCACTAAATATTAATTAAGATTCCATAAATGCTCTTTTATCTAATTACTTAATTATCTGGATCAAAATGATTTACCATTTTTGTCACATACTGATTTAACTTCAGATGCTACAAAATAGATCTCAACTCCAAAATGAGCATTGTGTTTACATAAATTATTATATTTACTGTGTACTTGGTTTACCAAATGAGCTTTATTATTTATATTTGTCAGATGGTAGAAGACTGTCTTAAAGTTATAGCAACTTGCCTAAAGTCTTAAGTCTAATAAAATAAAGATTTGACAACGAATTCAGGACTTACACTAACAGTGAAGTGGTAAAAGACTGACATAGCTAATTCTAGTTTAGATTAAAAAGGGGTCTTCTGGCCTCTGTTCACACTTGTACAGAGGCTAGAATAATTTTATAGAGCACTGAAAGATATGTAAAAAAATTTCTATGAACTTATAGAGACTAACTCTGGGGTAATACAGGATGTATGCATATTAACTGTTCTGCTAAAGATTTACACAAACAAAAAAGTATGGCTATGATCACATGAGAAAACACTACCCAAGGACACATAAATCTCTCCCCAACTTTTGCTGGTGCCCAGATGATTGCTCTTGTTAGCCCCTCACCTAAACATAAAAGACAAAGAAAATCATACATAATTCTAAGGTGGTTCTTTAGAACTTTAGTCCACCATCTTCTCATTTTGCTGGAATTCCAACAAAAAAAAGTCACTCTTCTTGCTCCAAATCTTAGCCTCTCAACTTATCATCTGTTGTGTGGTGAGCAGAACGTGTTTGGACTCTGTTTCATTGCTTAAAGACAATGTCCTTTTTACAATTTCATTCTCTTCAAAGGCGTATTTCACAGGTCACTGGTACCACTGGATTCTCCACCAATGAAAAAGAATTCTGTGACCAAATATATTTAGAAAGTGATGCATTCAGCCTTATTCTCTTAGAGATGCACACAGAGTATTTGAACATAATTATGATTGTGAGAAGTTCTGCAATGACAAACTGAATGCTGTTTAACTAAGGGATTCCCAAACTTATTTGAACCCAAGCCCTTTTCATCAATTAATATCAATGTAGAACAAGGTTTCTGAGGAAAACAATTTAGAAAATTGACTGAAAAATCAGTTGCCTGATTCCTTTTCAAATCAGATTTAGCATAAACATAATTGAAAATCTGGCTCTTGATGCCATATAGATGAACTTGAACATATGTTAAGATCAATACAAAAGGCCACATGTCTTTTGATTCCATTTATATGAAATGTTCAGAGTAGGCAAATTCATTGAGTTACAAGCAGATTAGTGGCTGTCAGATGGTGAGAAGAAAAGAAAAATGGGCAATGACTGCTAATAAGCATGGGGTTTCTTTTTGGTGTTATACAAATGTTCTACAATTACATAAATTAGACAATGGGCATGGTTGTACAACTCTGTAACTGTGCTAAAATCAGTGAGTCACACACTTCAAAAGAGTGAATGCATTATATATTAATTATATCTTAATAAAGCTATTACTGAGAATTAGATGCAAGAGGAAATATACATGGTTATTAAGCAGAGCAGTAATCAAATAATTGCAAATTCAAATTGATTCTTAAAAATAGTGAGCTTGAAAAGTTAATACATCCAATAACTGGCATGGGTTTGGGAGTTGGAGAGATCAGGTGTGAATTTAACCCCTATATTTATGACTATGGGATACTGGCTAAGCAATTTAATTTTGGTGTTGGTGGTGATGATTGGTTTATTGTGAAATGGGATAATGGCATTCACCTTGTTGAGTGGCTTTGATGCTAGAGTTTTATCTGCCGGTAGTGGCATCCAATACTTTTCAGTTGCCAACAGTGCTAACCCAGAGATAAAGCACATTTTCTATTCTCAGTTCCCTTGCCTTATCCATTTCTGGCCTACAAGTCAGATAAGCAAATGGGGGCACAGAGACAGAGAGGTACTAGGGCTAGCCACAAATTGAGGAGTCATTATTCATGATCATATTCACCCATAGAGTGTGAAATTAGAAGTGCAGGCTGAAAGGAATGCACATTTTATTTCATAACTCTATGTACCTTGTATTATGTGCTTGTTTCTATTTTCCTCTCTGGTATGTAATTTACATAATAATAAAATAATCATCTACCATTTCATTTAGAGTCGCACCATTTAAAAAAAAAACTTATTCTCAAAAAAATTGGAAAAGGATCAATAAGATGCCACTCCTAATGTATAATTTGGTTCAACTTTATCTGGAAAATTATTTGAGGGCCTCAATAAGTTTATATCAATTGTTCTAGTAATTCTCTCGGAAATCTCTAACAATGAGGAATAAAAAATGCAAACAAGTTTTAATGAGAACTAATGCCATTTCTAGTGTTACACATAATGACAGTAAAATTAGAAACAGAATAAACAGTATAAGTTAGTAAATTGCATTTTTGTGGTAATGACTTGTTGATGAAAAAAGACAACAAAATGTGTAATTGGTGGAAAATAGTTGGGGTGGGAAAACCTTGAAATGTTTAATTTCTTCACCTTAGTCAATGAAAACTGTCCAGAAAGTGGCTTACATAGAGGTGACAAATTTTTGTTGAATAAACAAGCTAATCAGGGTGAAGTGGGATCTAATAATTACATAATACAAAAATCATATAATTACTGGTGGCTGATAAAATAAATATTAAAAAAATAAGATAAAAATCCCAAACCAAAATTCTTGATTAAATCAAGAGAGTTACCTTATCATGGTTGGGGGATTTGTTTCTTAATTTGCCTCCGTCACTTATATCACTGTGCAGTCCACTACATTTTATTGGAGATGTGTTTTTAACTAGAAGGAACATTTGCAAGATTTATGATGGAATTAAATAAAATGTATTTTTTCCTTTCCCTAAGTCTCCATAAACTTTTTCCAAAGGAAAATAATGTTTCAAAGGGGAGAAATAAAAGTGTATGAAGGCTACCTAATACAGCTGTTCTGTGTTACAGTGTCCTGAAGACTCCCTGTGGCTTCCGAGTAGGAAGATGGAATAGAAAGAACTTATTTCCTCTACTGAAGGGGAATGCAGTTTTCTAGCCAGTTTCACAGGAGCACCTATTTTTGCTTTATTTGGAGGGAAAATTAAAAGCCAGAATGCACAGAAAACTTTTTTTTAATTTTTTAACATGAAAAACAAAACCAAAATAAAAACTAAACATGTCTCCAAATTAGCACCAATTCAATGTCATAGAAAAATTTCCAACTGTAAGCTTTTCTCCTATTACTAAACATGTTTTAAAAGTAGATATGCAGAAGTAATCATTGTAGTAATTTTCTTTTTATAATTGTGGGTTAAAATCTTGCATTTGAACAGTAACATATAATCATCTTTTTGGCCAAATTAAACACACTTTATTAAAGACTGTGAGCAGTAGCTCTCAGGTCTCTTATGGTATGTCTCAAGAAAAATATTAGTCTTTTAATCTAGAAAATATTTTAGAGAAGAGAAAAACACTAGAGTGTTTTCAAAGTTGTCACTTTTTAAATTTACGTTATAATATAGATTGCATAGAAATCTCTTCCAACAGTCAGAAATTAAATACAGGCTGAGAAAATAACTATTGCTAATTTCTATGTATTTTTTTTCTGGCAATTAAGACAAAAATAAATGGCTCCCCAAAGGAAAAAATATATACGTATTTCAAATTTTATATACACAATTACAACTGATATACCCTACAGAACTAATTAGAGGAAATGTCTTTAAAAATGTATTAAAATTCCTGGTGAAGATTCCTGTTCTGAGTGAGAAGAACTTCAAATAGAATAAAAATTCATAGTCCCAAGTAAATTTTTTTAATATTGCAAATGTTAGTATTTAAGTGTAATTGATATTTTTTGTTATTTTAAATATATTGTGGTCTTGAAAAATGACACAGTAATGCTTTGACAGGAATCAAACTAATTTTGTCCTAGGAATGAAATAAGAAGATGCTTTTGCAATTTAGAAGGCAAGTCATATATAACTATTGTACATTTTTTAGTTTAGAGTATGCAAACTAGAAGTTTAGAACCTTTTTTTGAACTAGAGCTATCTATCCATCCACCTATCTGTGTATCTATATCTATCTGTCTATCTATCTATCTATCTATCTATTCATCTATCTATCATTTATCTATCATTTATCTATCATCTATCTTAAGCCTCTGTATAAAACTTAATGCCAAATCAAAGCAGAGCTTTCAGACAAGCATTTCTATTTAGCCACTATTTCACATGTTTATTTTAAATTGTATTTTGAAAAATGATGAGTGCTTTTGTCTTTTAATTGACTTCAAAGTCCAACCCCTCAGGTTTTAGTTTTTGATGAGCCATGAAGCAGGTTTTTTAATGAGTTGGTAAATGACATTGATTACCATTAAACCACATCAAACAGAGGAAATAATGCTATTAACTTACAGTTTTCTGAATTTCACAAAAGGTTGTGTAAGGACGGTTTTCAATACCAGCAGCCCCAGGCTGTTCTGAAGAGTGTAGTAACAGGGAAAACAACAACAGCAACAACAACAACAACAACAACAAAAAAGGCTGTAATTTGCTAATATTCTCAAACTTGGTTATAATCTAGTCAAACTTTAGACAGAATTAAAACACTGGCATGGCAATGGTGAAAATTACATTATCTTGCACTTTATTACTATAACTAATTTTCCAAAACACAGCATGTGTTAGATTTTTTACATTCCAGATAGTGTTGGGTCTGGTTCACTGTGACTTTTATAAATGCTCCCTTACATGTAATTATCTAGTCCATTTTTTTCTTTAAGATAGTAGTACATGGTCTAAAGACAATAATAAAGAGGTGACTTTGACCTCCCCATTTCACTCTGGCCTATACAGGATACCTGGCCTCATAGACTAATTTTTCTAACACACAGCTTGGGCAAATTAATTTATCTATCTTTTCCATTACTTAATAAAGGGAATTTAATTTTCTTAGTGAGGTATTTAAAAAATCCTTATAATCAGATCCCTTTTATTTTCATCCAAGCTCCAACCACTCAACTTTATATATACTGAATATAATCTTTATATAAAGGTTACTTTCAGTAATGTAGTTTGTTATTGATTTCAGATGAACTCAACTTCTCAGAAAAGATTACATATAGTATACTGTTTCTTCATCAGTGAACAGCAAATATTTCACAGAAACATTGCCAAATTTTGACCCTTCTTAAAGATGTGGTTTGGTATAACTAGAAATATTTGCTACTACAACACGGTCTGTCAGACAAGCTGTTTCATGGAAGAAGCCATTCAGTGTGGGTAGAGCAGGATGTGATTTGCTACAAGGCAGAGACAGGAAATATACTGCCAAGCCACCAGCAAAGATAATACTTTGTTTCCTGAGATCGCTGGTAAATACCTTGTTGAGTATACAAGAAAGTTTGGCCAGGGTGGTAAATAATCCAGTCAAAACAGCAATACGATACTGAAGCAACACCAGTTCAATACTACGATGGCCATGAATGCATTTATACATGATTTGGAACATTGTTTTGGTGTGAGGGTGATTGTATTGTTATTAATCTTCCATATATTAATAACGTTTTTAATTTCTCTGTGCTGCTAAAAACAATCTGGTATTATAAAGTATGCTGCAAATGCAAAATATGTGTGCTACTGCTTAATCACTCCCCTTTTCCTGAACTTTTCTCTGACCCTAGCCTCCAAACCCTACCCTTGACATCTCATCCTTCAAAGTGTCCTGCATCAAAATCACTTTCTTCACTAATTATCCATCATCTAAATATTTACCATACTAGGGCAGAGCCTCTCATGTAGGCACTTCTATTATTATTTATGGCTTTGTTTTACAATTGTCTCTAACTTTTTCACTGCTTCTTTTAGAGTTGAATCTCCTTATAGGCATGTCTCCTGTCATAAACATATTTATTTCTATATTCTCAATACAGAAATGCATTTTTTTACAGTTTATGGCACATAGCAGGTTGTTGATAACAATTTGTTTCATAAGTGGTTGCATTAAACATGAATGAGTAAATACTGTTTTTAAAAAGAAAATAAATGCATGATTTACATTGAAAAAAGACTAATCTCTATCTGTCTAAATAGAGACATAACCCTAGTTTGTTTGACCAATGTCAATTAATTTTTTAGAGATTTGAATACATTTAAGTATTTCAAGCTGTCTTTGCATACTAAGTCATATTGTTAGTACCATAGATGATGGAGACCTCCCTTTCAATTTTTTACGTGTACTATACTATCATTTCTATTCCATGTTAATCATATTAAATGGGATAAATAGTTTTCTCATTTCAAAGCATATTTTTAACATTTTCACTGATGATAGATTTTTGAAAAGTCCTTGACATCTTTAGGATTTACAGAATTGTGGATTTTATGTTCTTCCTTCTATTAGAGAGATTAATTATTCTCTATTATGATGCTTTTCCCACATTATTTGCAGGAACGTTTTCTATTTGATTGCATAATTTATTTAATTTGTTTTTGTAGTTGAAAAAAACATAGTTTATTTAAAAGTAAATTAGAGAGAGAAAGAGAGGGGAGAGAGAAGATTCACTTCCTCAAGGTGGGGGAGGGAGCCTAAGCCAGGAAGCATGGTGACAGCCATAGCTCAAAGAGCACGTGGTCACAACAGAGTCTAGCAAGGCAATGGCTCATAATTTACTCTTTAAAACAATTCCTTGTCTTTCCTCTTCCTCATTGACTACATGCCTTTGAGTATGCTTGGTATGATTCTCTCACAACTTTTTATGTTAAAGCAGAAATTTCTAAGGTAATATCTTTAAAATCATCACTTGGCATTCCACACAGAGCATAATACAGATGACTTTTTTTTAGTTGCAGCAAAATAAACACCTTTTGGGGGGACAAAAGTGTTAAGGTAATTTTAGAAATCACACTTTCCTATGTTTCTTCACAGAAAATAAAACGACTTTCTTAAACCTCAGAAGTGCTCTTTTTTCCTTAATGAGGATGGGAGATGGAAACTGTGTGTGTGTGTGTGTGTGTGTGTGTGTGTGTACAGAAAAGAGGGCAGACATCTGCTTAGCTTACTTCATTCATACAACACATTTTATTGAGCACATATTATTTGAAGATGTAGCAACAGATGAAGTCTCTTCTGCCAGGAAGTTCAACTTATGAGACACAGAAGAAGAAGGAGACATATAATACATAAGTAAACAAATAAACCGTATACAAGAGGATGATGCAATAAAGGTGTTAGTGATGGAGGCAGAAGAGAATTGCTTTACTTTGGACTGAATTGTCTGACAAGGGCTTGCTGAACAGAGGCTGTCTGAGCTGAACCTTGAATGACAATAGGAAGACAGAAACATGAAACTTGTTTTAAAGGGCACTCCAGACACAAGGAAAACTAAATGTATAAGCATTAAGCATGAGCGAATTTCACATTCCCAGGGAATTAAAAAGGTCAAGAAATCTTGCTGGGTAAAACATGATAAGCATGGAAATACAGGCTTACACAACCCTTAGGGCCCATAAGGGCTTTGTGTTTCAAGTATAATCAGAAGTGAATAAGACATTTTCATAAAAAGCAATTGCAGACTAACTAACATAAGAAAACACTGAGGAATAAAAGGGCAAAGTTTGGGTGCTGGAAAGAATAAAGACCTTGATGAGCTCAAAATGAGGAAAGTCCAGTGGTCCACAAAATTATCCTTAGTTGTCAAGCCCAATTATGTTAGGGACTTTGCTTGGTTAGTCTCTAAACTTCAGTTCCTCATCTGATGATCTGGTAACTGTTTTCTTCACAAATCCATCCCAAAATTAAGAATGCATGTCTGGTTAGGCACAGTGGCTCACGCCTATAATTCCAGCACTTTGGGAGGCCGAGGTGAGAGGATTGCCTGAGCCTGTGGGTTTGAGACCAGCTTGGGCAACTTGATGAGACCCCGTCTCTACAATAAATCAAAGAATTAGCCAGGCATGGTGGGGCATGCCTGTAGTTCTGGCTGCTTGGAAGGCTGAGGAGGAAGGATCGCTGGAGCCCAGCAGGTCAAGGCTACTGTGGCCGGGAGTGTGCCACTGCCCTCCAGCCTGAGTGATGGAGTGAGACTCCAATTCAGAAAGAAAAAAAAAGAATGCATTTTCCTCTTTATAAAACCCAGACCATATCTTTAGACTGATGGAAATATTTAGGATGTCTCAGAATGAGGCGAAGAGTGGACCACAGTTGGGCAGCTATCCCAATATTTTTAAGCATATTAAAAATTAACATTATCTCAGACTCCAAAAACAAAAGCCAAGTCGTTGATACGCAACAGAAATTAACTATTTATGATTCTGGAGGCTGAAAAGTCAAAGATTAAGGCCCCAGAATATTCGACGTCTGGTGAAGTCCCTCTTTCTCATAGGTGATGCCTTTTCACCGTGTCCTCACAATTCCATAACGGGCAAAGCAGCTCTCTGGGGCCTCTTTTATCATAGGGCACTGATACCCCTGGGGGCTCAACCCAAAACCTCACTTCCCAAAGCCCCACATCTTCATACTATGACACTGAGATGAATTGTCAACATATAAATTTGCAGGGGAGGGCACAACCATTCCTGTCACAGCAAAGTATATAAATTATAATCTATTACATTTACACCATGAAATCCAGAAATAAAGGAAATACATTGGAGCCACCTAGAAATGTGCGGCTAAGTAAGGATACATGCCACACAGAAAAAAGTGGGAAGTAATAGCAAAACAAGAATGCCTGACATCAGGTTTTCCTATGCCTATGATGAGCTGATTGATCTGTAAATCACTTACTCTCTGATCTAGTTTTTAAGTGATATGATAGCTACTTCCTTAAAGTTGACCCTTAAGGTTTGTGCAAGTATGTATAAATTTATCTTAGGATATATAACTTAATCTAGAAAGAAAAAAATGTCTTGGTATCATGTATTTCTACTTCGAAAGGTTTTAAAAAATAATGTTATATGACTCCTTGACTTTAAATATTGAATCATGGGAACTCATTGAAGTGAAGCAAATAACTCCAAAACACTAAATGCAGCGTCATAAGAGATAGCACTAAGGGACAGGTCTTTTAATATTTCAGAAAAGGTTTTGTAGCTAAGGCCTCAAAAAATAAAGAAAGTAGGAAGATACATAATGCTGCAAAATCAAAGAAGGAGATTTCTTTTTCCTTTTCTTTTTTTTTTTTGAGTCAGTCTCACTCTGATGCCCAGGCTGGAGTGCAGTGGCACATTCGTGGCCACCTCAGGGTCAACCTGCTGGGTTCAGGCAATGCTTACACCTCAGTCTTCCAAATAGCCGGAACTACAGGTACGCACTACCAAGCCTGGCTAATTTTTTTGATATATTGTAGAGACAAGGTCTCATCAAGTTGCCCAGGCCGGTCTCAAATCCCTGACCTCAGCAATCTTCTCACCTCAGCCTCCCAAAGGAGATTCCTTTTTGCATAACGTGTGATAAAGTTGATGGTGAGCAAATCTACATAGGAATGCAAAAGATTAAATAGAGAGACTCTCCTTAAATGGGTAATCACTAGCAAGACAGATATCTAGAACAAATAGACTCATGAGCTCACTTTCTGGTGGTTTTTACTGTGTGGTGTGATCACTTTTATGTTTATAAAACACTTCTACCACCAATAGTGATAACTCTTGACCATTAGTCACACGTTTTGCAATAGTTAGTAGTTCAGATTTGATATGTCCCTGTCTGTGATATAAAAGGAGGAAAATTAAAACAAAACAAAACTATATATTCTGTTTAGGACAGGGTCGAATCTTTTGAAACAATGTAGCAAGTATGCATTTAGCAAAGATATGTAGAGTTGGAGATATAATGAGGAGGAAGCCCCCGAAGAATAACTGTCAACCCTTTATGACCTCAATTTCAGAAGCTTCAATAATATTCCTATTAAAAGCAAAGAAAGCTCATTTTTACTAGCTTCCCCGGAGACAATATCTCCAATCAAAATTGATTACTGTCTCATGCTATATATCATGCAGAATTGTTAACAGGAAATCTACTATTTACTCATTCCCTTGGCCTACTTCTTCGCAACTCCATTACACTGTGCTTAATTTCCAAGTAAATAACATATTAAAAATTAATCAGAGGAAAGAGTAATTTAGAATTTAGAGGTGAAATAAAAGTAAAATGGTACAACCTCAAGTTACAAGAAACTATGCCCTGGTATAGGTTTAAATTTCAGGCCGTGGAGAGAGGGAGGAAATACAAAAGTCCTCCAGGCATTTAAAATTTCAATACAAGCCGGGCTCGGTGGCTCAGGCTGTAATCCCGCGCCTTTGGGAGGCTGAGGTGAGTGGATTGCCTGAGCCCGCGGGTTCGAGACCCGCCTGGGCAAGCGAGACCTCATCTCTACAATAAATCAAAAAATTAGCCAGGCGTGATAGCACGCGCCTGTAATTCCAGCTACTTGGAAGGCTGAGGCGGAAGGATCGCCAGAGCCCAGCAAGCAGGTCGAGGCTGCGGTGGCTGGGAGTGGCCACTGCACTCCAGTCTGGGCAACAGAGTGAGACTCCAACTCAAAAAAAAAAAAAAAAAAGAAAGTTAAATATGCACTTACCGTCAATCCAGCAATCTCACTCTATGGTATGTACCCAAGAGACATGAAAATGTATGCTCATACAAAAAACCCTATGCAACCTTATTCATAATCATCAAAAACTAGAAAACACCCAAATGTCCAGCAAGTAGGGAACAGACACATTCCAGTACATTCACTCAATGATATACTCCTCAGCAATAAAAAGGGACAAAATACCAATCCACACTACATAGACAGATCCCAAAAGCATTATGTCAAGAGAAAAAAGCCTGACTCAAAAGGCAGCTTACTGTCTAATTCCACTGACATGGTACCCAGGAAAAGACGGACAGGAAAAGATCAACAACAAAGGCACACTAGGAAACTTTCTGGGGCCATGGAACTAATCTATATCTTAAATGCGGCCTAAAAAGGGTAAATGTTATACAATGTAAATTAAATTATCTCTCAAGAAACTTGACTTTAAAAAAAACTTTTTTTTTTTTGAGTTGGAGTCTCACTCTGTCACTCAGACTGGAGTGCAGTGGCTGGGCTCCAGCGATCCTTCCACCTCAGCCTTCCAAGTAGCTGGAACTACAGGCGCACGCTGCCATGCCCGGCTAATTTTTGATGTATTGTAGAGATGAGGTCTCGCCAAGTTGCCAGGCGGGTCTCGAATCCGCGGGCTCAGGCAATCCACTCACCTCAGCCTCCCAAAGCACGGGATTACAGGCTGAGCCACCAAGCCCGGCTAAAAAAACTCTTTAAGAAGTATGTATCATTGACTTAGTGATTCTACCTCAGGGAAGTCTATTCACAAGTATTCTGAAAAACGCACAGCACTATTTTTGCTCATAATAAGGTGAAAGATGGGAATATCTTACCATATGGGAAAAGGTAAGTAAACTGAGATGTCGCCTATATAGCCATTAGAAATTATGTTCATAAAAAGCATGAAATTATGGATAAACATGTATAATACAACGCAAAAACCAAGAATACAGCAGTATATTTGTAGTGCGATTAAGAAAAAAAAAATACACCATAATGTGGCTGTGGTTGTGGTTGGGATTGGGGCTGAGGCTATGGGTAATCTTTTTCTTCTTCTCATTATTTTCCAAACCACCTTTAATAAGCAGGCACGACTTTCTTTTTTTTTTGAGTTGGAGTCTCACTCTGTCGCCCAGACTGGAGTGCAGTGGCACGCTCCCAGCCATCGCAGCCTCGACCTGCTGGGCTCTGGCGATCCTTCCGCCTCAGCCTTCCAAGTAGCTGGAACTACAGGCGCGCGCTACCACGCCCGGCTAATTTTTTGATTTATTGTAGAGATGAGGTC